>JBBBDQ010000154.1:7007500-7282500 GCA_037127315.1 Ascarosepion bandense
CAGTCTGGGGAGTTAGGTGGCCAGATGTAAGGGGTGATGTGGTTGCAGAAATTGTCCAACAACCTTGACTGGGCTCTCCTGCTTTTGTGGCATGATGCAGAGTCCGTTGCCGAACTTAAGTATTAATCACAATTTTTTTAAAAAGAATAAAATAAAAAATTACAAGTTTATTTTTGTTATAAATGCAATGACAGATTAACAGTGTTTAAAAAATATTTCAAAAATTGAAAATTATTGTAGTTTCACAAACTGATCAAAAGTTATGAATGTTGTTATTCCTTTTAAAAAATGTATCTTATTCTTAGGAGTATATTTACCTAATAGTGTCATGATTCTCTTATTTGCAGTTTTATTTTTGATAACAGAGTTGTTATGTTAATTGCCTTTTTGCTTTTTTAGAATAATTAAAAGTTGGTTTTGCAGTTAGCAACTCTTAAGAAAATATAGTAACTTTAAAAAATTACTACATGTACACAATTATCTTTGGACACAAATGTACTGGTATACAACTATCAATCATGCAAATATCTGGTATGCAAATGTATAGGACAATAGCCTCATCATGTTTCTGTAGTTTACAAAGCAAGTAGGTTTATTCTTTGGTGGAATTGCTAGCCCATATGAAACTAGTTTTGAATTTCAGAATTATTCTTTTTCTAGAATGGATGCAGCCAAGATTGAAAGGCCCAGTCTATCCTGTTATTAACCTATAGATGGGGTGAGAAGAGATAGATTTATACTTTTCTGAAGGTATTTGAGCAAAATTAAACACAATGGCCTAAGGTGGAATTTGAACTCAAAATGTCAATCCAATTTACTGTAGTGATAATTGCTACACTATGAGTATATCTAGTAGTGATAAATCTCTGATCAATTTAGTGTAACAGAAGACTAAATAAAAATGACACTTTTGCATCAAATTTTCCAAGTGTGAACAGCCTGACTTTGAAAATTTGCATAAAAATTCAAGATCCCGATGTCCAAATGCCGATTTCTGGTATTTGTAGAAAATACACAAGACTGACACTTTTTACAATTTTATTTAGGTTTTAACCAAAGTCAAGGCTTTATAAAATGTCATACTCAGGCAGAGAATATTTTTGAAAGATAAGAAATACTTTTCTGGTGGATTACTTCTTTGCATTTTACTGAAAAATGAAGAATACTATTTTTAAGAAAGAGTAATACAGGTGTGAGTTAATGTTCTGGTTAACAGCAGAGAAAATGGAATGGGCAAATTGAGTTCAAAGTTCATCTGATACTGAGTACATACCATTCAATCAAATGTCCTTGTGAAAGGTATGAATTTATGCATGTTATTAGACTGGCAAGTTGGTTTCTTCAAGATCTTGTTATAGTTAAAGAAGAATTTGTGATGTAATAGATCCTGATCTGGCACATTGACTTCAGTCACTTTCCCACTTATATGTCCTGGATTCCCTTTATTTTTTCTGCAAATATTTTCATTTTAGTGTCTCATCTGCATGAATTTAAACTCGTTACTTGATTGACAATTAAGTTTCACCATTTTATTGTTGAAATCTGGATACAACTATCATTTGTATTCTCATTGTTTCTTTTCTCACACGTTGCATATGTGGCTTCCCTGTGTCTCTTCTATAAATACTTAGATCACTGGTGTCCCCTAGGTACGAATTTGCACGAGATACTAAATTAGCAACTAGCTCCCACCCTTTTACAGTGAAACTGATAAAATGCAACCGTAATTTCTACTCCAACAGTTTCTTTTCTTGCACTTCCTGACTGTGGAATTCCCTTCCCCAACGGCTACAATCTCCAGGAGTTTAAATGTAAGGTCAATAGACACCTCCTAACACACTAACTTGCATCCATTCTTTCAAACACTCTTCCCATCTACCCAACCCCCAGCCACAGTATCCTTACCCATCTATCACCATCCTTCTGACATTTCCTATATTTCTTATATCTAACCACTCTTTCTCTTTGCCTTCCCCTATGTAGCCCCATGTGCAATAGTGGCAGTGGAATGCCTTGCTTGGGATGAAATGATTAAAAAAAAAAAATTACCCCTACATTATGTACACAGCCAGAGCAAGTTCTTATTCTATATGTCATGACTCTTCAGTATGTTGGCAATCATGGCTCTCCACAATTTTCTGTCCTTTTTAGCTCATAACAAATTTTGTTTTTTTGCTATCTTTCCTAAACCTTGTTCTGCCATCCATTTACTCAAGATTCATTGTTTTTTTCTATCCCTTGTTTTCAATCTGTCCTGTGAGTATCAAATTTACCAAACCATCTTACTTCATTATGTACACTAGAAATTTCAACTATCTCTTTCTGATGTTAAGTGTGTTTTTTGTTTTCATTTTCTCTAAAACTTTGTTATTGCTCACATGTTCAGTCCATAGTATTTTCAGCATCCTTCTGTAGAACCATGTTTCTGTTGCTAGCTGGCTACAACAGAGGGGAACAATAATGTGAACAGTTACATTGAAGAGAAATAACTGATACTGAGATATCTGGAAGAGGCATGGCACACTGAACTAGAACATTTTACACCCAAATGAATAAAGGGTATGGTTTGAAATTCCAACCACCTGAAGAAGTGAGTGTACAATGGCTGAAATATTGTAAATATAGTAACAAATGCTGTGGATATGGCAACAAAGATGAGGAAAACATTCTGAACAATGTGAATAGTGTAAATACTTTCCAGTTATTGAAATTGCTATTCTTGATATTTAAATAAATCAAAAAACTAATGAAACCTTAAAAAGATATGATTTAAAATTTGGAAAATTGGTTTATCTATAAATTTCCAATTTTGATAAAGGAAATTTTAAAATAGTGTTTTAATCCGTGATAAATTTGCAAGTTTTTGAAGTTGATATTTTTTGTGTTTGTATTTTCTAAGTAGGTTGCAAAAACCTTTTAAATTAAAAATATGTTGCCAATAATTTCAAATTGATGTAAATCACAATGGCAAACTAAAAGTAGGATGATATAATAGTTAATGTGCAAGTTGCTAAACTGAGATATACCAGAGATGAGAAATTGTAAATATATTCTTGAGGCAGAGAAAAGTTCTTTTGTTCAGGAAATGATACATATGGTAGGGTCAAGAAGTTAAGTGATGGCACGATCACATTTCAAAAGATAAGTAAGATAAACAGCAGATCTTCTTACCTAGAATCATCTAACTCTTTAATCTGAGAGACATCAAAGTTTATAACAGCTGATATTATTTTAATAAAATCTTTGTAAAAATTTATACAGATAGAGTAAATAATGTTGTAATTATACAACCAATCCTACATTTCTTATTACTATAAATGTTATATTAATAGGTACACATGTTTGAGTAGACATCCATGTTTTTAAGCATTGAAATTAATATCTACTGTCCAAGAAATCAAAAGTCTTATTAAATAAAATGTGCCTTCTGACAGGAATCAAACACATATTCTCTTTAAAATCTTGGAAATCACATTCAGGTCAAATGTGCTTTCTACTATTAATCTGCAAGAGGTAATACTCAATTACCCTATATAAGAATCCCTCTTGTCTATATTATTTAAAGAAAGATATATATATATATATATATATATATATATATATATATATATATATATTATTGTCATCCGCAGACAGATCTGTTTTGCTGTATCACAGCTTATCAGTACGGTTAGACTCCGATTGCTACACAACCCAGGCTTGAAGCCCGAACGATTTGGCGTCAGTCGGCGACTCTACCCCTGGGCCACGGGGCATTCAATGGAAGAAGGCAGTCTTTTTAGCACATATCATATTATGCGCCCAATAGCTAGAGTGCTCAAATTCATTTTTACTGAATGAGCGATGCGTACACGTTAGAGTGGCTACTGTTTTTCAAAGTCTACCTTTCTTCTAGAGTGCTCAATCAGGGTGTGAGAGCTTATTTATATTATGGTTTTGACCTTTTCAGTTTCATCAGGTGATTTGTTTTGACTAATGGCTTATCCGTTGGTTAACCTGGGTTAACGCTTTTATAATTTTATAACTGAGAGTTCAAAGTAATGGAGTAGTTTGTTATTGGGAATCCTTTCATCTGGGTTTGTAAGAGCCTAGAAAATATTTTCTAACATGTCTACATTCAGACATTATTTCAAACTTTTTATTGAGTAGTTTTTGTTATTCTGGAAATATTACTATAGCCAACTTTTCTTCTTTACACAATCTACAGATATCCCCACCATTGCAGGGTTTGGCTTTTTAAAATTATTTTCCATCTTACATGGGCGTTTCTACCTTTCTCTACTTTTAATTTCTATACATAGTTGGCTAGTTTGGTGCTATTTTTAACTTTTTGTAGTTTGAATGTGAATTTGTGATTATTCCATCTTGTTTTAACCGCCTATCTAAAAACTCTATTTAGTATATATATATTTATATATGTATATATGTATCTGTGTGTTCATGTGTGTGCATGTGAGTGCATGTGTATGTGTGTGTGTGTGTGTGTGTATGTAAAGGCATATATAGTTATATCCACAATGTATTACCATGAAGGTGTATTACCTTATCATTGAATCTCCATTGCCTTCTTTGACATATTTAATGTAGCTGGATATGTTTAACAGTCAGACAAAATGTATTTCAAAGTATCTGTACTACATGTCATTGGATTGCATTGTTCAAATTCCCTGAGGTTTTGGGTAGAATTTCATACTTATATATAAACATTCTTATTTAAACTTTCTTTTTGGTTAAAAGTTCTTATGAAAGGCATGAACGTTATTTATCTTGCCTTTTGTAATTATCTTGATCATAGTAAACAGGGTAGACAGTAAAAAAAAAAACAAAAGTGGATAAGTACAGGAAAATCCACTCCCCCATAATTACATAGCTGCCAAGTGTGTGACAGCAAAATTGTCAGCCTTGACAGATGGAATGAAGTTAGAAACCAAATAATGCTGCATTCACGTGACATTGCAAACATTTAAATTAAAAAAAAATAACTTCACTTTCACATGACATCGAAAACATTGAAAACATTACAAATAACTTATGCCACATATTTAAAATTGACACACAAACTCATCACAGAAGTTTAATTTTTGACAACTCAAGTCAGTTGAAAGCTTGAAATGCTTAATGAATAGACATGAACTGTGGACAGTGCCGACATAATTTCAATCCTCAAATACGGAAATTAATCTGTCAATTAGAGAAAAATATTTGAAAATATAACAGGTACAATTTGTCTCCTTTATTTGACAAAACATATTTAAACAAACATCATGCCACCCAATTACATCCAATTTTATTATATAAATGTGTGTGATAGATATATATATATATATATATATATAGGGAGAGAGAGAGAGAGAGAGAGAGAGAGAGAAAAAGGAAATAAAATTTGGAAAAACACCTGTTTATATGTAATATTTATAATACATATTTGTTTATAGGAAATTATTAAAATTAAAATTGTTTTACTTACATGCGGGTTTTCAGAAAAAAATTGTTTTATTCTAACCAGTTTCGCTTTTAGTGTTTCAAAAAGTTTGTAAATGTTTATATTTCCACATGCTGAAACGCACACACATGTATAATGTTACTATTCAGGTGTTAATAAAAATTATATATGATTCAATAAAAGAAAACAAATCTATCCTTCTTAATGAGTACTCTTCTCCTATAAATATAACAAATTTTAAACAAAATATGTATATATTTATGCTCTCACACCCTGACTGAGCACTCTGGAAGAATGGGAGACTTTGTAAACAGTAGCTACTCCGGCATATATGCACCACTCATTCAATAATGAATTAGAGCACTTTAGCTCTTGGGCATGTGTAATGATATACGCCAAAAGGTCTGCCTTCTTCTACCAGACACTCGTGGCCCAGGGGTAGAATCGCCAACTGACGCCAATTCAGTCAGGTTTCGATCCTGGGTTAAGAAGCGATCGGAGTCTAACCGTACTGATGAGCTGTGATACAGCGAAACAGATCTGTCTGCGGATGACTATAGTATATATTTATATTTATATATTTCCCACCTGTGGAACTCACTTCCATATTCTTGTTTTCCTGATGACTACAAGGAATTTAAATGCAATGTCAATACTCATCTATTAACCACTTGACTCTAGTTCTTTCACCACCCCATATATCCTTTCCTTTCTCTTCACCTTTGCAACTGTCATCGCACCTGTATTCCCATCCTTCTCTTGCTCCTTTCTAATTGGTTCATCTTCCTCTTCACTCTCTTCTACTTAATCTTTTTACTCTTATGTAGCCCTCTGCACATCAGTGGCATTACCGCCTTGCACAGGGTGATACGAATAAAATATATATATATATATATAGTCATCCACACACAGATCTGTTTTGCTGTATCACAGCTCATCAGTACATCAGTACAGTTAGACATCTGATGACATTTAACCAGTATTGAAACCTGACCAAATTGTCATCAGTTAGTGATTCTACCTCTGTGCTATGTTTGCTCGATAGAAGAAGGCAGACTGTTAGCTTGTGATATACCATGTAACCACATGCCAGTAGCTAAGACTCTTCTAATTCTGTGCTGAATGAACAATGCATACTTACTAGAGTAGCTAATGTTTTTTTCAAAGTCTACCATTCTTCCAGAGTTCTCAATCAGGATGTGAGAGCATAATAGTCATCCACAGACAGAGAATATATATGAGGCTTATATGTGGATATATATATATATCCTCTGTCATATCCTCTTTCTGCTTTATATTAATGTTGTGCTTAAGAACATGCTCTGATCTTTAGTGAATATTCATGTGGATGATACAACAGTTTAAAAAGTCCAAATGGCCAAGACCTAGCAGCTGGATGACCAAAGATTTGAATGACAAACATAACAGCTGATCTATCCTCTAACCTAATCCTAGTGGATCAATGGGGGAAGGACTGACTTGTAAAATTCAATGTGTCTAAAGCCAAATTAGTTACATGCTTCTATCACTGAGCAGACCCTGAACTTTCATCTTGTTCTCTCAAAGAGGTTCCTTATCTTGAATGCCTACTGGTACTCAAGCTCACACCAGACATCAAGTGAAACTTATAAACTGATCTGTTGCAAAAGAAGCTTTTTGAGTTTTTGTACTGCTCCAGTAAATATCTGGCTGCCCCTGTCATATTTTATACTTTACAAGAGCCAGATCAAGCCAGAAATAGAGTATTTTTACCATAACTGAACTGGAGCTGCCTTGTCCTCACTTGCCAGTCTTCATAGAGTACACAAGTGTCTCTGAAGCCTTGTGGGTGATAAACTATTTATCATTTTCCCCATAGACAAAATTTTGTAAGTCTCTTACTACTTGATTGCTATTTTCATTGCAAGTTTTCTGACAAGTTACTTTCTTTGCTTCCAGCAGTTCTGGCCTTTGCAGTTGGGACCCACCATGCTGTATATGTAAAGGTTAATATTTCTCATTTCCTTTATATTCCATTAGTAAGTAGCAAGTGTCACTCAGACTACTTTAACCAAGAACTGTTGCTTTGTGGAACAGTCTACTGGCAGGATCTTTTCATTATGACTACAATCATAAACCCTTTAATGTAGAGCCTAACTCTTATCTATCCTAGATAACATCATGAACTGCACTTCTTGACATTTCTTATGCTTATACAACACCACACAATAAGCCTCTATATTAAGTGGCTCTCAAGCCTTCTTTTGGGTGGACAGCAGTACAAAATATATATATATATATATATATATATATATATATATATATATATATATTACACACAGAGTTAGTGAGGCAGTTGATAATAAATTTGTCATGAGAATGATAGATATTTCAGTCTTATAACAAGGTGTGGCATAAGAGACCATGTAGAGCTCCATGTCATTGATTCAAGTATCAATTCAAAAACACGTTGCTGAGGACAGAAATCAGTCTGGTCAATTGGGAGATGGAAGCTGCAGAAAGAAGCAATTGGAGAAGAGTAGACTACAAAAAAAAAACAACATCACTTGATAACACTATGAAACAAATAGAAGAGAAGAAAAGATCCAAATGAAAAAGCAGAGCTCTCCCTCTCTGAACACTCCTGCCATTTCATGTGGTGGCTGCAGATATCTATTCAGGTCCCAGATAAGACTCATTTACAAGTGAAAGAGACAAAGAGGGCCCAAAGAAAAGCCAGAGCTCTTCACTCTCTGAATCCTCTAGCCATATCATGTGATGGCTGCAGATATCTGTTAAGGCCCCAGATAAGACTCATTTACAAGTGAAAGAGACAAAGAGAGCCCAAAGAAAAGCCAGAGCTCTTCACTCTCTGAATCCTCTAGGCATATCATGTGATGGTTGCAGATATCTATTCAGTTCCCAGATAAGACTCATTTACAAGTGAAAGAGACAAAGAGGGCCCAAAGAAAAGCCAGAGCTCTTCACTCTCTGAATCCTCTAGCCATATCATGTGATGGTTGCAGATATATGTTCAGTTCCCAGATAAGACTCATTTACAAGTGAAATAGACAAATAGAGCCCAAAGAAAAGCCAGAGCTCTTCACTCTCTGAATCCTCTAGCCATATCATGTGATGGCTGCAGATATCTGTTCAGTTCCCAGATAAGACTCATTTACAAGTGAAAGAGACAAAGAGAGCCCAAAGAAAAGCCAGAGCTCTTCACTCTCTGAATCCTCTAGCCATATCATGTGATGGTTGCAGATATCTATTCAGTTCCCAGATAAGACTCATTTACAAGTGAAAGAGACAAAGAGAGCCCAAAGAAAAGCCAGAGCTCTTCACTCTCTGAATCCTCTAGGCATATCATGTGATGGTTGCAGATATATGTTCAGTTCCCAGATAAGACTCATTTACAAGTGAAAGAGACAAAGAGAGCCCAAAGAAAAGCCAGAGCTCTTCACTCTCTGAATCCTCTAGCCATATCATGTGATGGTTGCAGATATCTATTCAGTTCCCAGATAAGACTCATTTACAAGTGAAAGAGACAAAGAGAGCCCAAAGAAAAGCCAGAGCTCTTCACTCTCTGAATCCTCTAGCCATATCATGTGATGGTTGCAGATATCTATTCAGTTCCCAGATAAGACTCATTTACAAGTGAAAGAGACAAAGAGAGCCCAAAGAAAAGCCAGAGCTCTTCACTCTCTGAATCCTCTAGGCATATCATGTGATGGTTGCAGATATATGTTCAGTTCCCAGATAAGACTCATTTACAAGTGAAAGAGACAAAGAGAGCCCAAAGAAAAGCCAGAGCTCTTCACTCTCTGAATCCTCCTGCCATTTCATGTGGTGGCTGCAGATATCTATTCAGGTCCCAGATAAGACTCATTTACAAGTGAAAGAGACAAAGAGAGCCCAAAGAAAAGCCAGAGCTCTTCACTCTCTGAATCCTCTAGCTATATGATGTGATGGCTGCAGATATCCGTTCAGTTCCCAGATAAGACTCATTTACAAGTGAAAGAGACAAAGAGAGCCCAAAGAAAAGCCAGAGCTCTTCACTCTCTGAATCCTCTAGGCATATCATGTGATGGTTGCAGATATCTGTTCAGTTCCCAGATAAGACTCATTTACAAGTGAAAGAGACAAAGAGAGCCCAAAGAAAAGCCAGAGCTCTTCACTCTCTGAATCCTCTAGGCATATCATGTGATGGTTGCAGATATCTATTCAGTTCCCAGATAAGACTCATTTACAAGTGAAAGAGACAAAGAGGGCCCAAAGAAAAGCCAGAGCTCTTCACTCTCTGAATCCTCTAGCCATATCATGTGATGGCTGCAGATATCTGTTAAGGTCCCAGATAAGACTCATTTACAAGTGAAAGAGACAAAGAGAGCCCAAAGAAAAGCCAGAGCTCTTCACTCTCTGAATCCTCTAGCCATATCATGTGATGGTTGCAGATATATGTTCAGTTCCCAGATAAGACTCATTTACAAGTGAAAGAGACAAAGAGGGCCCAAAGAAAAGCCAGAGCTCTTCACTCTCTGAATCCTCTAGCCATATCATGTGATGGCTTGCAGATATATGTTCAGTTCCCAGATAAGACTCATTTACAAGTGAAAGAGACAAAGAGGGCCCAAAGAAAAGCCAGAGCTCTTCACTCTCTGAATCCTCTAGCCATATCATGTGATGGCTGCAGATATCTGTTCAGTTCCCAGATAAGACTCATTTACAAGTGAAAGAGACAAAGAGAGCCCAAAGAAAAGCCAGAGCTCTTCACTCTTTGAATCCTCTAGCCATATGTGATGGCTGCAGATATCTGTTCAGTTCCCAGATAAGACTTATTTACAAGTGAAAGAGACAAAGAGAGCCCAAAGAAAAGCCAGAGCTCTTCACTCTCTGAATCCTCTAGCCATATCATGTGATGGTTGCAGATATATGTTCAGTTCCCAGATAAGACTCATTTACAAGTGAAAGAGACAAAGAGGGCACAACAAAAAGCTAGACCTCTCCACTCTCTGAACCCTCCAGCCATATCATGTAGTAGCTGCAGATGTATTTTAAGATCCAACATAGTACTTATTTTATTCTAAAAGGAAATGTTGTTGAGCCCCCAATATTCAGCAAGAAGTTCTGCCAATGACAACAATAACATAATGACTTGTTACACAAACTCTTCAGCTAGGGAATCCTTACAATTATGTGGTTGTTCTTATTAGTTAGATCTATGAAGGACATTGTTAATGGCCAATCATCTGATGCCCATTAGATTAATACAAGCATACTGCAAGGTTCTCTCCTTTCTGACTTTATATTAATGATCTCCTGAGACAATTCTCAGATTACTAGTAAATATCTAAACAGATGATACCATGTTTTAGATGATACCATGTTTTATGTGAGCACCTCCAAAGATTTAAATGACCAGAGCCTTGCAGCTGATCTTTCCTCTAACCTAGCTCTTATAGTCAGTGGTGATTGTGGAACTCTGAAAGTGTGTATATGGTGGGGGAGGCTCTTGGGGGATGAGATTTTTCTGAGGAGAAGTGGAGTAAACTCAAGCAGCATCTTCATTTTCATACTACATCACTATCGTATACACAACTTTTTAAAGAGCAGTGTCAATTTATGCTACTGCTAGTTCAAAAATGTAAGCTTGATTGAATGGTTAGACTTGCAGTATAGTTGGTAACTGGATAATTCACAGAAAGGTAATTTATTCACTAGGCCAACTATGAATGCCTGTTTGCATAAAACTGACAAAATTGCTACGAAGAGTGATTAAAAAAAACTTAAGTTCATTTATTTTGTTTGTTTTTCTTTTCAAACTGGACTCTGTACGTGTCCTTAAAAAGCTAAATGAAAAAGAAAATGCAGAGGGAAAAGTGCTGAAGATCAAATCTTATCAAAATCAGAGACTGATCAGGTTCATAAATGTTTGAAGCTTATAAAAGTAGTGGGAGCCAACCAAGGGGCCAGCCAAAATTCTGTGGGAGCCTTGGCCCCTTTTGTTTCCCACTATAGAATTGCCACTGCTTATAGTTCAATTGAGAAAGAACTGACTTGTAACATTTAGAATTTCTAATAAACCTAGAACTTCTTCCTTAACATTACTACATATTTTATTATTTTCAAATGTTAAACCTTTATATCAAATAAATTGAGAGAATATGAACAGAAATAATGATCAATTAGGCTATTATTTTTTAATAATATTTTTAATTACCTGAACTGAAAATTATTGACAATATCCACATGTTGACAAGGCATCAGATATCGTCTAACACTGAAGCATACTCAAAATGAATGTTGTTGGGGTTTCATAGACTGCAATCATTTTTCAATCTCCCTTGAGTAATAATCAACATTTTAATTAACTTTATCATAAGCAACTTTTAATGCTTTCATTCCATGGCTTCTCTAATTAGCTGCAATTTACACACATAGATAATTTTGAAATATTCTAGAAAAATAAAAATAATTATTTATTTTCAAATATCAATTCCCCACATGCTAAAAACAAATCGGCTTTGTTTTGTTGCTATTATTATTATTATTATTATTATTATATTTTGATTTCTGTTATCTATTTACCAAGTGTGTGGAAAGATCTGAGAAAAGTAGTGGTATTTTGTTATAGCTACGTTTCATTATTTGTTTTTCTAACTGACATAACATCACTAGCATTACATGAACAGTGTTCTTCTTAGTGTGTGGGCTGTACTTAACAAGACAAAATTTTGTATATCTCTTAAGCTAGAACTTCCAGTGATTTTTTTTCAATGTATTGTTTTGTTCCTTTTTTATCATTCCAAGTGCACCTACTCTAACTGGCACTGTTCTTGTTTTTCATTTCCACATATTTTTTTTATTTCAGTTTCCAGATTTTTATACTTTGATAGTTTTTTCAAATTTCTTGGTTGTCATATTACAGTTTGCTGGGCAAGCAATGCCAATTAGTAAGCAAATTTTTTCTTTTCTGTTTTTGACTGTTATGTCCAGCCTATTTGCTTTAATCCACCTGTCTGTAAAGATAGTGCAATCCCATAGAATTTTGATGTCTTCTGTTATTATTGCTATTATCATTTGTTATTTTCATTTTAAGATTGTTTTAGACTGCTGTCACATCTGGTCAGGTGTCCCTGATCTTGAGGTTCTTGACAATATCCAATGGAGAATCTGCAATGTAATTAACCCTGACTTGGTAGCTCAACTCCAGTCACATTCGCACCAAGATAATATGGCTTCCCTCTGTCTCTTCTACAAATATTTTCATGGCTTCTGCTCTGATGAGCTTAGCTACCTGGTGCCCCCTCTGAATTAATTTACTCGGGCTACTAGACTCGTGACTATTTGCAGTAAAATTGATCAAATGTAATCACAATTTCTACTCTATCAGCTTCTTTTCTTGCACTTCCCATCTGTGGAATTCCCTTCCACATACTTGCTTCCCTGACAGCTACAACCTCCAAGAATTTAAATGCAAGGTCAACTGGCATCTCCTATCTCTTTGACTTGTATCCTTTCCCTGACAACCCTTGTATCATGTTCTTCTCCCTTTCCACTCTCCTCTCATGCAGCGCTCTTCACACCAGTGTTCTCATCCTTCTCTTATTCATTCTCTGACACCCACTGTAACTTGTTCATCTTGCTCAACACTCACCTCTTATGTAACCCCCTGTGCACCAGTTGTTGTACTGCCTTGCTTGGGGTGAAATAATGATAAAAAATGATTTTATGACTGTCAAATCAGCAACATGAATTAAAAATAAAGAATCCTCTTGTGACAAGATCTGAAACTCTATCACTTATCTTCATGATGGGAAAATTTTATGCTGTCCGAATGATAAATGTCAAGAATACCATGGACTGAACATGTAAGCAATGAAGAAGTTTTAAATGAATTATAAGGAAACTTATTCTCACAATCAGAAAGTGGCTGCTGAAATTTTCTTTGAAACATAATGAAGAAAAAAGGCCTGAAAAATTTATCACTCACAGGGCATATGAAGACAAGAGAAATGGAGGTGAAATATTGAAAAACGACAAGTAATCTACTTGCAAATGGATAGCAGAACAAAGACAAAGAGTGATGGTAAAGGGTTAAAAGTTACTTGACACAACTGAAGATGGCTAGTTGTGGATGGCTGTTTGCCCAGATTCAGAAGGGAGGTAGTGAAACAAAGCTCTTAAGCTGTAAAGGTTTAGTGCATGTGAGAGAATATGAAAAAAAGAAAACATTTTAAACAGAGGACAATAAAAGAACAAGTATTAAGAATACAGAAGATAACACTTGACACTGCATTTAAATTTTTAAATATCAAGGTTGACTTAAAAGCATGAAGCTGGAAGAGTGAGAAATGTGATAGAAGAAACTGTTAGCATAGAACTTACGGTTACAACTAACAATTTCAACTACAAAATTATAAAACCTAACTGACAATCTAATTCATACTTAAGTGCTGTGTCCTCTCAGAACATAAGTGATCATGGTTCTCCGCAACTAAAACTTTGTCATTGCTCACAATTTTTGGTCCATGGTGTTCTCATCATCCTTCTGTAGAACCACATTTCTGTTACTTCAAGTCTCTTTTTCATCTTTAGAGATTGATCAGCACTCAGCAACATACAGGAAGACTGATATTGCGTAACAGTTTAGGACTCTTTTCCTCATTTCTAGCCAAATTTTTCTGGGCTGAATTTTGTAAAGTCAAGGTAGGAATGAGGAAAGCTCATCAAAATATTTAACATCAAAATATTTATAGAAGAGACAAAGAAAACTTATATTATGGTTGTAGGAAAGTAACTGAAACTGAGATGTCAGATAAGATTTGATAATGTTGCAGATTCTTTTTATTTGTCAAGAATTTCTAGATGCAAGACAGAAGTAAATGCAAATATAATATATAGATGAAAGGTAGAATTATAAATGTGCAAGATAGATTCTAACAAGAAAAATTGTCTAGTTCAGCATAGTGAAATGACTTTCTTAGCAGCAGGCTTAGCAATATACATTGGTAATTAATAGTATCAAATGGAACAAACGATATGACACATGAGAAAATGATAAAACATTGCTAAAGTGGAAAGAGATTTATAAATTAAAATGAAAACAGAAATGTAGTGTCCAGTTATAAAAACTATCTCCTTATTAAATGGATTTTAAAATATGCTGATTGCATCTACCTGTAGAGACTTGAATACCTCCCACAATAAATGGGCCACTTGTTTACTGTATTTATGTCAATTTTTTGACATTCATGCAACTGAACTTATGTCTGTTTTTAAAAATCCTTTTGCAAACCAAAGCTATGCTTCATTTATCTATTGTTTGTGAAAATAACAAAATTCAGTCTTCTTTGGAATTTGACATGAATCTTTAGATATTAAACAGAAGCTCAAGATAATGTCCTCCTATTTGTTGTTATGGCAACATTTTATCAATTATGCCCTCCATTTTTATTCTGGTATCTGTCAATCCAAGTAAACTTTATGCAGTAGGTTGCCATTTCTTTCTGTAGTAGACTGGTTGCCAATCAAAGCTATAGAACCCAATCTGTCCTGCTATTCTAGAGAGAAAAGATATGAATACCTTTCCCAAGAATTTTTGTGCATAAATAAATAACAGATTCAACTGATATTCAAACTTGGCTCTCCAATTTCTCATTCCAATATCTATTACACCACAATGCACACCTGGTACAGCACTGTGCAGAAATTCATTAAGTCTAGATGCCATAGAGGAAAGTTCATCAGAACAGTTAACATGAAACTATTTATAGAAAAGGCACTGGGAAGTTGCATTAAAGTGATTAGAAATGACATAACAGGTCAGGATGAATAATATTGCAGATTCTACTTTGGATTACATCTTTTCCAATCTCCTAATAGAAATGTTTGCCTCTCTGAAAATTTATGCTACAAAACTTAAAGATGTAATTTGCAGAGACTGTGCATACTAAAAGAGAACCCAATGTGTCCTTCTAGTTATCCTATAGCTTGAAGGGAGAAGAGAAGGATTAATACATTTCCCAAGGGTATTTGCATGTAAGTGAATGCAATGAATTCAATGGAATTCAAACTTGGCTCGCCGAGTTCTCATTCCAAGTCAATATCCACTGCACCACAACATAGATCCAAACACTGTACCACAAGGAAGTAATTGTTCTATCCCATTTTGAAATAGGAAAGGAATTATTATGCTTTGTTGTCCTTGGTCAGCAAGGTCAATGGAATTAGCTTAGTGGTGAGGTAAATGATCATTAGTCTGAATGTTTGAGGATCTATCTTCAGTTTCTTTTATAATGCTTCCTTGTTTTTTTTTTAAGTCACATAATTCAGATTCATAGCATATATTTATAAAAATTTGTACAATTTCTTTATAATGAAAGTTTTTTACAGAAGAAAACTTCAAGATATGGATATATCATGAAATATTTGATTGTAGAGTAATAATAAAAAGGCCTAGAGCTTTTGAGTTTTCAAAAAGCAAATTAACAATTATTCTATTCCTCACTGATTGTATTTGATAATTGATTCTGCTTTGCAGACACTAGAAATGAGGAATGACATTTTTGGGAAATGCAAAGGAATCTAACATAAATAGAGGATATCATCAGAAAAATAGAATGTGTGTGTGTGTGTGTGTGTGTGCATGCGTGCATGCATGTGTGTGTGCAGATATAAATTATGCATACATGCAAAAATATATTTTGCACAGATGCAAATGTACAAAGAAACATGTATATACATAAACTGTATATTTAATGCATATATATATATATATATATATATATATATTTATAGTCTTCCACAAACAGATCTGTTTTGCTGTATCACAGCTCATCAGTACGATTAGACTCCGATTGCTTTTAACCTAGGATTGAAACCCGACTGAATTGGCATCAGTTGGTGATTCTACCTCTGGGCTATGGGCGCTTGGTAGAAGAAGGCAGACCTTTTAGCATGTATATTATCATTATACCCGTCCAAGAGCTGAGAGTGTTCTAATTCATTGCTGAATGAACAATGCGTAGATGCCAGAATAGCTACTGTTTTTTCAAAGTCTACCATTCTTCCAGAGTGCTCAATCAGGGTGTGAGAGCATAAATGTATATATATATATATATATATATACACTACCAGCTATAATTACTAGACCACCCCAGTTTTCTTATAAGAAATGATGTATTTCATACTATTTTTAGTATTTATTGCCAAATGAAAATAGAATGGTTCTTTTGTTTTTATTACTTTGCAAAATTTTGCAAGCCAAGGAAGCAAGGATGAATTCGTCTGAATCACCCTAAATTTTCTTCATTCTTTCATTGATGAAACCGCAACAGCTTCTTTTCTCGCACTTCCTGCCTGTGGAATTCCCTTCCGCACGCTTGCTTCCCCAATGGCTATAACCTCCAGGAGTTTAAATGTAAGGTCAATAGACACCTCCTAACACACTAACTCACACCCATTCTCTCAAACACTTTTCCTATGTATCTCCTTATTCAACTATCGCCCTCCTTCTGACATTTCCTATATCCAATAGCTCTATGTAACCCTCTGCACTATAGTGGCAGTGGAATGCCTTGCTTGGGGTGATATGATTAAAAAAAATATAGGTAATTATTAAATATTTATAAATTCATTTGTTGCACATGTTATTGTGCAATATTAACAAAAGAACCATTCTATTTACATTTACAATTATTCACTTGGCAATAAATACTAAAAAATAGTATGAAATAAATCAATTTTGAAAACACTGGGGTGGCCAATTAAATATGGCCAGTAGTGTGTATATATATATATATATATATAATCAATTCATCCCAAGAAAAATAATAATGCCACTACGACACAAGTGGTTAGTGGAAGTGAAAGAGAAGGAAAAAAACTTTAGAAGGAATCGGAAACCTAATAATATAAATTTCATTTAGGATGGAAATGTTAGAAGTATAGAGTTGAAGTAAAATTTAGAAGAAACATCCATGAAAAATGTAGTATGGTAATTGAAATCAAATTTACTGTTTATTTTATTAGGCAAACTGTTTATTAAGAGGGTAAAAAACTACAACTAAAGGAAGTAAAATGTGTAATCAAATAATAAGCATAAAAAATTAGGTGCATATCTCAAAAGTTGATGGGCAAAGACAACTTTGAGTACACATCTAGAATCAGTGTTTTCATTTTGGTCAAGGTTAGATAGTAGATAAAAAATGACCAGTATAATTAAAATAAATCTATTACTATAGAGTGTTCCATTAAGATGGATCGATGTTAGCAGTAAAGAAAACAGTGTTATTAGTGAAATTTTATTGATTTTACTATTTGACCATATTATTTAAATTATGGCAATTATAGTCCAAATTTGAATGCTAAGGATTTTAAAGATGTGTGGTTCCAACAAGACAGTGCCACATGCCACACAGCCAATGCAACAATAGCTTTATTGAATGAGAAGTTCCCAGATCACATCATCTCTCAAAACAGTGACATCAATTGGCCATCATGATCATGTGACTTGATGCTTTTAGATTTCTTCCTTTAGGGTCATCTCAAAAGTAAGGTCTATGCCAGCAAGCCAACAACAATTCAGCAACTGAAGGATGAGGTAATAAGGTATATTGGTGAGATCAAGAAACAGCTATGTAGAGACATCATCAAAAGTTTTGACCATTGAGTGCAGGTGTGTCACCAAAGCCTTGGCAAATATGTGTTTGATATTATTTAATTGCCATGACTCAGAAAACATGATCAGAGTTTTATTAGTGAAATCAAAATAATTTCACTAATAACACTCTTATTTACTGTTAACTTTGATCTGTCTTAATGGAACACCCTAAACTTTCATGGAAAGTGCTTAGATGAATTACATTCTACCAGTTCTAATCTTCATGGCTAGGAAACACCATGTTATGCACATTGTAGTGAACTTCACTCATTTCCTCAATATTGCATTGGTGTGAAATAAGTTCCACTTGAACAGCTTCCTGCAAACCATTGCTCTGTAGAACTGACTCCCAAGAGGATGTTTTTTCAACCACTACAATCTTAACCTGTTCAAGTCTTGGGTTAATTGTTACATTTCCAACCTATTCATCTTAACTGTGCCTCTTACTTTGAAATTCAAGCCAGTTGCTGTTGTACAGGGTGAACCACACATTAAAAAGTAAAATTATGAATTCAGCATAAAAAATTTGGTCTAAAACACACACCTTTATGCCCATTAGAAAAATAGTACAACAACTAAAATAGATATCCTATGTAACTTGAAGAGAAAATAATCAAGATGTTGACATTCCACACTACTTTAAGTTTAAGTTAGGAAGGAAATCCCTCATCAATATTAGAAAGTGTGATAACAGTTAATTGACTTGAGAAACCTATATTCCTGAAAAAATTGTTTTAAGAAAAACAAAATATATTATAATTTCTTTTTTAATAATCATTTCACCCAAGCAAGGCAGTCCTGCCACTGGTGAGTATGTGATTACAGAGAGAGAGAGAGAGAGAGAGAGAGAGAGAGAGAGAGAAAAATGATGTAGGGGATGACTAAGAAAAGATAAGAAAAAGATGGGAGTCAAGGATATAGATGATGGTAATTGACATTGCACTTAAACTTTCGGAGATTGTAGCTATCAGGGAAGTGAGTATGTAGAAGGATGTTCTATAGGCAGGAAGTGCAAGAAAAGAAATTACTAGAGTAGAAGTAGCAGTTACATTTACCTATTTTGATGGTAAAAGGCTAATTGCCAATCTAGTAGAATGAGTAAATTCATGTGGGTGGTGCACCAGGGAATGAAGCTCATCAGACCAGAAGCCATTAGAATAGTTGTAAAAAAGACAGAGGAAATCCACATCAGGTCAGTCAGAAAGTGACTGAAACTGAGCTGCCATATTGGGACTGATTGCATTGCAGATCCTCCTTTGGATTTTGTCGAGAACCCCGGGATGAAAAGCAGAAGCACCCGACCAGATATCACAACAGTATGCAATGAATAGACAAATGGTAGATTTATAAATGTGCAACATGGATTATGACAAGAAAAAAAATTGCTTGGTACATCAGCCCATTCAACAGAAAGTAGTACTGACTAAGATGCCAAATGTTTCCTCATAGGGAAACGCCTAATATTGCCATTACCATTGTCATTATGGCTCAGTATAATAAGAGAGAAAAATTAATAATAAAATAATAATGATAATAATAATGGAATCATAAGAAGTAACAATAATAGGATGGTGTAAAACTAGAAATTAAATAATGATAATAAAGAAGAGTTTATCAATGTGATAAAAAATGATCAAGATAAATTTATGGGAGGAGAAATTATCCTCATCTTTTTAGTTATCACTACAATGTTTCACCTCTGCTCTCCAGCCCTCATTATGTGCTTGTCAACCTGGGTAGCATTCAGTGAATTTCATACTGGGCTCTATTTAATCTATGGGAATAAATTGTTCTCTGACTGTGTCTAGAATATATCATTTAATTCATATTTAGCACTGTTCAGTTTACTGCTCACCCTGTTTCCACCAAGTCTAAGTCTGCACAAGCCAGGCCAAGGACTGAACTCTCAAAGACTATATCACCAAATGCACAAAATTATGTTTTAATCCACAAGGCTTAATGTAACTAAAATAGGATGAAGTAAAAATAGTAATAAAATAATAGAGATTATAAAGTGTGTATCACCTGAAAGTGTTATGAGAAAAGGCATTAATAATGAGATGAAATAATATTAGTCATAAAATAATAGTGATAATGATGCACATATCACTCGAAAGGGTTATGAGAAAAGGCATTAATAATATGAGGGAATAATATTAGACATAAAATAATAGTAATTATGAAGAGTGTGTCAATCTAGTCTGTTGTGATAAGAATCAACTATAATAAGATAGAATCAGTCAGTTAAGTGGCATATGTGATACATGCTTGACCAGGCAGAAGATTTTTTTCACAGTGTACTGCTGTTTCTTTCTATGATAGACTGGTTGCCAACCAAGGGTCCAGAACCCAGTTCTTAAACCATAAATCGAAGGAGATGAAATGAATCGATAACAGTGATATGAAAAATTATATAAAAAACTTAGCCATAATACCATGTCTATCATTTTTAATGAGACCTGTATACACACACACACACACACACACACATATATATATATACACCATTGTGCAATGTTTGGTAATACCCGAGGTCAACACTTTGATTTCTATGTCCCTAAATCTTGAGTAGTGAGTGGAAGGGGAGCTATAAGGCCTAGTACTGAGAAATGTGTCAAAGAAAGGCATTTTATATATGTAAAAATAGATGAAACATGAAATAAACACTTTATTCAAATGAAATATAAACTAAATTTTTATTTTACTCTTTGATTGGATGTTCTCCCCTTAAGAAGGTGAGAACATCCAATCAATTCACTTATGCATAAGTGTAATCTAACAAACCTCAGCAGAATTTGAACTTAGTTCACTAATTTCTCATTCCAAGCCAATATCCATTCCACCACAACCAAAAGTAGTAATGAAATAATAGTAATAAGGAAGAATGTATTACTAAAAAGTGAGTCATAGCATATTTAATATAATTTATACAACTTAGATATGCAGTTATCTGATATAGTTTATATTCCTGAAAGCCAATTCAGGGAATTGAAATTCTGATTTAAAACCAAAATATAATGCAGACATTTTTTTTTTCTACTGTTCTTTAAATCTACAATGTAATGAAGATAAAGCCTCCATTTATAATAAATGGTTTGTACTTATATCTGTTTGGCATTTGAGTAAATTAAATTTTCTGCTTACGATTCATGAACTGGTTGATGGCTGTGAACGAATGTTTATAAATCCTTGGGGTAGAAAATAATTGTCTGAACAAGCATGATGTTCTAACAAAAGGAAATAAAATAAATTGATGCTAGGAGAAAAAGTATTTCTGAATTAAGTAAATCGAGTAAAATGCAAAGGTGTTAAAATACAAATTTTACATTTTTTTTATTTTTCGTTAATTCAACAAAGATTTGCTTCATAAAGCAAACATTACATTGGAAGGAAAAGCGACAGTTTGAAATATAGACATGAATATAAATATAAACATGTTCAGGGAATTTACAATGAGAAGATGTATTTACATTTTCTTTTCTGTACAGGGATGTTAAGTATTCTTGAAACCAGATTTTGTGAATTATTTACACATTGTAGTACATTCTTGAATAAAAGTCGTTTGCAAAAACAAGAAGCTGATGAATGATATAAAAGGTGTTAAAGTCAGTTTCCGGTGGTGTCGTATGTCTGAATTTATAATGGTTCTTTCATCTGTAATTTAGTATATCAGTAAAAGCAAGTGTTATATATATATATATATATATATATTATTCCTCATTGATAGCACAACTCAGAATTTCATGCACAACACAATCTTTAGATTATGATGAGAGACTGACCATTACAGAATTTAAATAACTTTATATTACATTGAGCACTTAATGTGTGAATTTCTTATATATATATATATATATATATATATATATAGCATATGATACATCTGCCTCCTTCTACCTAGTGACCATAGCTTAGAGGTAGAGTCGCCGACTGATGCCAATTTTGTTGGGTTTCAATCCTGGGTAAAAGCAATCAGATGCCTAACTGTACTGATGAGCTGTGATACAGGGAAACAGATCTACCTGCAGACAACTATATATATATGTATGTATGCATGTATGTATGTATGTACATCTTTGTGAAAATTAATTGAAACTTGAAACAAAACAAAAACTGTCTTCCTAGGATCTTACACATTTTCCCTAACCGCATATGCATTTTCCCTTGGTGTTCTTGTTTCTCTTCCGAGCTCATTTTCCTTTACGTTTTGGACGGATGGATCCAGTTTGTTTTTTGCCTTGATGACATGACTGGTAGTTTAAAGGCTGACACCAACAATATCCCTGATCTCTCTGTAACACTTGCCAGTGTATTCATGCAGCATCACAGTTTTTATACTATTCCTTGGAGTAACAACCATTGTAAACAATGGCTATAGAATTAACAGTTAAGCCAATAGCGTTTGGGTGTGATAAAAATCTGATGCAATCACAAATGCTGCAATATCTTTCAAGGCCAAATAAATTTCATCATAATCAATCTAAATCAATTACACCCTATCACTCTAGTGGGTCTAAAACTGACTGTATGGTGAAAGAAAAGAAGCTAAAGCAATTATTTCAATTAATTTGCACAATGGTGTATATATATATATATGTGTGTGTGTGTGTGTGTGTGTGTGTGTGTGTGTGTGTGTGTGTGTGTGTGTACAGGTCTCATTAAAAATGACAGACATGGTATTATGGCTAAGTTTTTTATATAATTTTTCATGTGATCTTTTAATTTTTTCTTTTCAGAACATAAATTATATAAAAATTCATGAAAATTTATATGAAAATTTAATCATCATATATTGTTTGTTATTTTTAATGAAACTTGTATAAAAGAGAGATTACTGCCTAAATACACAATGTGTGTGTGTGTGCCAGATATGTGTATATATTTGAGAGAAGACAAAAACAGGATATTTACATAAGGAATTGGTCTTAACATGAAAGATATTTATTCATTTATATACAAACGGTATTCAGTATAATACCTTGTGAGTTTCTGGGAAGAGTTGGCTGTCACTTTTATTAGTTAACCAGGCGTAATTATCACTTCAACCTGTCAATAATTTTTCACATGCAAGTAATAATATACAAGATATCAGCATTAAAAATTCTCTTTAAGCCAAAACCCATTTTTTCATCAAGTCTGGAATATAAACTAAAGTGCCAGAAAATTAAAGAGAGCAGCCTAAAAATTTATAGCTCTTTCTTTCATAAGAATAATAGTTGTTATGCCTAAAGTAGATGATCCTTCATCAGATCCTCTAGGCTGGTGCTACAAGATTTCAAACAAAGAGCTTTACCAAATATGAAAACCCCATGTTATTTGAGCATTTTCAACAGCAACAACAATTCAACTTGGTAGACTAGAATGTGTGTTGTGGAGATGTGCGTTGTGGGGCAGTGGATATCAACTCAGGATGACAAATCAGGGAGCCGAATTCGAATTCTAGTTAAATTTCTTGCATTCACTTACGCACAAATACTCTTGGGAAAGGAATTAATCCATCTCTTCCTCCTATTTATGGATGAAATAATAGGACAGATTGCATTCTATAGCCTTGGCTGGCAACCAGTCTACTGCAGAAAGCAATGGCAACCTACTGCGGGATAATATTCTACCCAGTCAGTCATGTCTCTTTCGAGATATGATCACCCAAAGTGTGTATCACATATGGCACTTAACTGAGACCAGAAGACCTAAGCAAATTTATTTCCATAGCACTGCCTAAGAAACCAAGTGTAAACTAATCTGATAGTAGAGATAGCAAAATTTCAAAATTTACTAAGTGCTACAAAAGATATAAAATTGTGTAGAGTCATGATTACCTATAACATAAAGGGATATGGCACATAAAAGAAGCAAATATAACTAGAATGAAAAATAATTATATAACCACAATATTGACATTCCACACTACAATAAACAAAAGGTTTGGATGGAAACTGCAAACAGCACAAAAAAGAACGATAACAACTACTGGGCGTGAGAAGCCTATATTCCTGAAAAACTGTTTTGAGAAGATGGTTTTATTAATTTAAACCAACAGTAAATCTAACCATTCATTTGAAAAGATTATTCTTCTTTGAACATTGTGGACTGACACTACAAATCTACAAACAAAAACTATTTTAATAACAGAAAACACATCACTAGAGGACAACCAACAGTAGCAACAACTAAACTGGATAGTACATGTAGCTCAAAGAGAAAGTAATGAAAATCAAGATTCTGACATTCCATCCTACTTTAAATAAAAGGTTACAAAGTTGTGGACAGCCATGATCACACACATCTTGAAGGGACAGTGGGAAACAAGAAATTATGAGTTTGTTTAAACTGATAGCAGAACAGAGACAGAGGGATAGTCTTGAAGAGACATGGCACAAATGAAAACAAAAGAAACCCCAAGGCTAAGAAAGGCAGCCGAGAGAAACATGGGCAGGGCTGTTATTTTTTGTTAATCATTAACTGAATAAAAAAAGGAAAATGTAAGCATAACATTGAAACGCTACCTCTACTTTTATTCTTTATGAAAATCTTAAAATAGCTTTATGGTTGATGGTGCGAGAAAGCATCATTGAAAGCATCAGTGAGGCATCATTGAAAAGGAAAATAGTTGGCTAGCTATTAAAAACAATTCCTGGTCTGCAGCTTTTAAGTATTCATTATGGAGAACTTGAACAGCGCACAGACAGAATTTTTGACAGATATTTGCTGTTAGTCTTTTGTGTGCAGTACCTTTTCTGATGTGCATTGTGGTATGGTGGATATTGGAAAGCTGAATTTGAATACCTGTTGAATTCGTTGTATTCACTTATGTGCAAATACCCTTGGGAAAGGTTTAGTCAGTCTCTTCTGCCTCCAACTATGGATTAATAGCAGAATAAATTGGGTTCTATAGCCATGGTTGACAAACAGTCTACCACAAAAAGTAATGGCTACCTACGACAGGAAAATCTTCTACCCAGTCAGTCATGTCTCTTTAGAGACATGATCACCTAAGCGTGTATCACATATGGCACTTAACTGACTGGTTTTTTCTGAATCAGTATGCTGAAAACTGAATGCAATGTCATTAGTAAAAAGAGGAACCCAAAATGCCAACTGCAAGTTGGAGATACTAAAATCTAGCAGGTACATAAATTTAAATATCTGGGAAATGTTCCATCAGAAGACATAAAGTGTGACACTGAAATCTGAAGGCATATTGGTATGACCAAGAATGCATTTCAGAAGCTGAGTAAAAGACAGGAAAATATTGTTAGAAACAAAGAAAAGAGTACTGGACTGTTATGTGATGTCTGTCCTTCTGTATGGCAGTGAATGCTTGACAATTTCCTCAATGAATCAGCTAAAATATGGTTCTACAGAAGGATACTGAAGATACCATGGACCAAAGATGTAAACAATGATGATGTTTTGAAGAGAATGGAAACAAAAAGGAAAAGACAGCTGAAGTTGCTGGGACATGCAATGAGGAAGAAAGTCTTTGTGATTCAGATACTCCCAGGACAGATAAAGAGAAAGAGAGACATGGGAAAGCAATGCATGAGATACTTTATGGGCTTGAGTAAATGGATGGCAGAACAGAGTTCAGAAGGTGTACCAAAAAAAAGGTGGTTAAAAGCTACATGGGATAGGAAGGTGTGGAAGATCATGAACACCTACGTTCTGAAAAGACACGGTACATAGAAGAAGATGCTGGCTCAGAAGATGACTACATTGATTGAGATTAAGTCCTGGATTTGACTATAAAGTAAATTCCCTAGCTATGCATCTGATCGGGAAATTGAAGCTTTTGAGGAGTATAGAAAAACCTCTAAATTGTTGTTGTTTCCAGATCCAACCTAACCCAGGGTGGAAACATCTATCATCAACAAATAGTGAACCCCAAAACAAAACACTACGAAAGTTTAAAAATACATTTTTATAATAAAAATATGAGCATTACAATTTTATAAAACAAAAAAGAGCAACAGTACATATTTATAGTAAAATGACCAACAATTTGTGTTGTGATGCATTACATATAGGCTTGGAATGGAAAATCAGAGCCGAGTTCAAATTTCAGCTGAATTCATTGCATTCACCTGTGCACAAATATCTTTGGAAAAGATAAAAATCACTCTCTTACTTTCAGTTATGGGTCAAATAACAGGACAGATTGGGTTCTATAGCCTTGGTTGGCAACCAGTCTACCACAGAAAGTAAGGGAAACCTTCTGCAGGATAATCTTCTGCCCAGTCACATCTCTTTCGAGACATGATCACCCAAGTGTGTATCACGTATAGCACTTGACTGACTGACAGACCAACAAAACTTTTTTAAAGCAAAATCACCAACAATACTTTTTATCTATAGTTGAAAGCATACAACTGCATTCAAAATTTATTTAGTTGAAGCTATAAGATTATGTTAAGATTATTCAGATTTCGACATTAAATAAGCCATAGAGATTGATATGCTGCTAAACAAAATCAATTAATAAACCAACCGAACAACTAACAAATCAATTAATAAACCAACCGAACAACTAACAAATCAATTAATTAACCAACCGAACAACTAACAAATCAATTAATAAACCAACCGAACAACTAACAAATCAATTAATAAACCAACCGAACAACTAACAAATCAATTAATAAAACAAACGAACAACTAACAAATCAATTAATAAACCAACCGAACAACTAACAAATCAATTAATAAACCAACCGAACAACTAACATGAAAGAATTCTTTCAAAACACTAATCCATATAACATCTTACAATTTCTTAAAGAACTCAAACTGTATTCCAAAACTGTTGGTCAGCGAACGCAAGCAACATAACTCGACTATATTCTGTAAAAAAAGGTTTAATTTCTATTTTTGACTTCAGAAATTGAATTAAATCAACTTTACAGTGTTAGCTGCTTGTGGTAAGTCAACCGGGATTCAGTCTATTTTTCACTCTGTTTTTCTGTAATTTTTGGAAATTATTTTTTTTTTTTGTCAGTTAGTTTGTGCAAATTATTTTGCAATTCAAGGTTATTTTTGACTTATACTAAGTTAAAACTTTGTAAACCTCAGTCACTTTTTTTTTCTTTCTTTTTTTTTAATTGGAGTAGATAGTTCCTACTATCGCCCGGTCTCACACTCCACCCCCTTCTTTTGAATGAGTTTAGAGGTGATCGCCTTGTTTCTTGTTTAGGAAGGGGTTCCCGGTTCATTCCCTTTCTCCGGCCTTTACATTCTGAGGGTACTGGGTTGGCAGTTTCCTGGTTGCTGCTTCCGATTGGTAGTTAGGAGCCCGAACTCTTGCATAGCGTCTTGAGAGGTTGCTCTGATCAACAGTTGAATAATACCGGGGTTCTTGTAGTGCCATATCGCGCATGGACGGGCGTCCCTGCATGAACGTTCGGTGGGCAACCCCGAGGCCACATTATGTTGTAGGCCGCGCAAGTCTCCATCCTTCACAAGTTGCAAATGATTGACCGACTGATTCTATTCTAAGACCTCTCCTTAACTGAATCACTATGGAAAAAAGCAAACATAATAGCAAAACTAAACCAGCTCATTTGAAAACGCCCAAACCTGTCTGCATCTCTTTCACTAACATACGCGGCATCCGCACCAACTTCCCCAGCGTAGATTCTTTCCTCCATAATAACTCACCTGATATATTAGCCCTATGTGAAACTAATCTTGACCCTTCTATCCCCTCATCTGAGTTCTACGTTCCTGGCTACCTTCCCCTCTTCAGGAAGGACTCCAATGTTCATATGCATGGGCTTGGTGTCTATGTCAGCGAACACCTTCCCTTAGCTAGGGTGTCATCTTTTGAATACCCAGATCATTCTTTCATGTGCTTCCGCCTCTCACTTCTCAGCTCGATTAGCTATCTCTTCTTTCTCTACCGCTCTCCTTCCTCCCCTGACTGTTCGTTACTTGACATCATTTCTGACAATATTGATAAAGCCATTTCTTCCCATCCCTCTGCCCATGTATTCGTGTTTGGTGACTTTAACGCCCACCACACCAAGTGGCTGAAGAACGCTGTCACTGACCCTGCTGGTGTCCACACCATGAATTTTTCAATCACCCAATCCCTTACGCAAGTAGTGGACTTCCCCACGCGTTTCTCCGACAACCCTAACGGAAGGGACTCACTTCTAGACCTCTGCTTCACTTCCATCCCAGACTCTTGCACTACAAGACAACTCTGCCCCTCGGAAACTCTGACCACACTGTAGTGTCCGTCAATATTTCACTCCACTTCCGCCCGACCCATGAAACCCAGACAAGTAGAATATCCTACTGCTATCAAAGAGCAGACTGGGATTCGTTCCGAGACTTCCTCTGTAACATCCCTTGGAACAACGTCTTTAGTCTTCCCATCGAAGAATGTGCATCCGAGGTCTCCTCCTGGGTTAAGGCTGGCATCGATGCCTTCAGCCCTGCTAGGAAATTCCAGCTTAAATCTCATTCGTCTCCATGGTTCTCACCCGCTTGCTCGGCTGCCATTGCCCACCGGAATCATTTCTTCCGACTCTATCGTAACTACGCGTCGGACCAAAACAGGCGCTGTTTCACTTCAGCTCGTAATAAGTGTAAAAGGATACTTAACGAAGCTAAGATGTTGTTTGCTGCCAGAATGAAGCAACGCATAGCATGCTCTAAATTCGGCTCTAAAGACTACTGGCGACTCTGTAAAAGAGTACTTAACAAGAGCAAGTCCACAATACCCCCGCTAATCAACAAATTTGAGGTCCTCACCTCCCCAGCAGATAAGGCTGAATGCTTTGCTCGCAGATTCTCAAAAAATTCGAGTCTGGACTCATCTGGAGTTTTTACACTCGACTTCTCACCTAGAACCGAGGCACAATTGAATGATGTCCACATTACACCTTCGCTTGTCTCTAAGATAATCTTAAAACTTGACCTTCACAAAGCGAGTGCTGGTGACTGAAACCCAACCATAGTCTTAAAGAAATGTGCCCCTGAACTCTCCTCTGTCCTTTCTAAGCTCTACAACTTCTGCCTATCTGCTTCCTGCTTTCCTGCCTGTTGGAAATCTTCCTCTGTAGTTCCTATATTTAAAAACACTGGAGAACCCTCTGACCCTGCAAATTACCGCCCTATCAGCCTTCTTCCGATCTTTGGCAAAGTGTTCGAAGCCATTATCAACGCCGAGGTGGTTCAGCATCTCACAGCACACAGGCTCCTCTCGGACAAGCAATATGGTTTCCGCTTCACCAGGTCTACTGCTGATATGCTAACGACCATCACCGAGTACATATACCAGGCACTCGACAGGAATGGCAAAGCCCGAACCGTTGCATTGGATATATCTAAGACGTTCAAAAGAGTTTGGCATGCTGGCCTTCTATGTAAACTGCGGAGCTATGGTATAACTGGACATTTGTTTCAACTAATCCAGTCATTCCTCTCTAACCGCACAATGAAGGTGGTATTAAACGTACATGCCTCTCAGAACTACCATACAAACGTAGGTGTCCCCCAAGGCTCCATCTTAGGTCCTACACTCTTCCTGATATACATTAATGATCTCCCTGATTCCATAAGAGCCCAAATAGGTTTGTACGCCGATGACACCACAGTTTACTCTCGCCTCCTACAAAAATCTGGTGTAGACGTCAAAGCTAACCTCGCAGCCGAGATTGAAAAAGACCTCCAATCCATATTGGACTGGGGTAAGAAATGGCTAGTAAATTTTAATGCTTCTAAAACGAAGCTACTCTCAATTAACCAGCATCGACAATCTCACCTACCTCCCATTAGCATGGACCAGGCTTGCCTCCCAAAGAGTAAAACACGATGCCTCCTTGGTCTCACACTTTCAGCGGACCTCAAATGGAATGACTATATCGAATCCATTGCTAAATCCGCTGCTATGAAAGTCGGTTCTCTGTGTAGGGCCCGGAAGTTTTTTCCGTCTAAATCTATCCTGCACATTTATAAATCTACCATCCGCCCGTGCATTGAATACTGCTGCCATATCTGGTCGGGTGCCCCTGCTGTTCTCCTCGGGCTTCTCGATAAGGTTCAGAGGAGGGTCTGTAATGTGATAGATACCGACTTGGCAGACCGCCTGCAGTCTCTCTCCCACCGGCGCGACGTGGCTTCCCTGTGTCTCTTCTATAAATACTTCCACGGCTTCTGCTCCGATGAACTTAGATCACTAGTGCCCCCTAAATATGAATTTGAATGAGATACAAGATTAGCAACTAGATCCCACCCTTTTACAGTGAAACCGATAAAATGCAGCCGTAACTTCTACTCCAACAGTTTCTTTCCTCGCACTTCCCGACTGTGGAATTCTCTTCCAAATGATTGCTTCCCCGACGGCTACAATCTCCAGGAGTTTAAATGTAAGATCAATAGACACCTCCTAACACACTAACCTGCTCCCATTATATCAAACACTCTTCCCATCTGCCCAACCCTCATCCTCGCTATCCTTACTCATCTGTCACCTTCCTCCTGACATTCCCTATGTCTAACCTCTACTTCTCTTTACCTTCCCCTATGTAGCCCCATGCGCAATAGTGGCAGTGGAATGCCTTGCTTGGGGTGAGATGATTAAAAAAAAAATAACAAAACTACAAAATAAAGCACACAAATCATTGCCTCTAGTAATTATGTCTACACAAACATGTATATGCACAAAAGATGAATCTCATCTACCATGTATTCAGTTGTGAAAGCAGAACAACATATATTAGTATTGCTTCAAAGATCTCAAGAAAATTAAATTTTGGCATTAAATGACCCAAGAGGAGTTGGTATGTCATTATAAAGAACAAATCAGTCAATTGAGATAGTTTCTACTATAATTTATTTTCTGGATATCCATCAGCAAATTAATTGAATTTCGCACTCTCTTGATATCATATATATCATTTCTTGACGTTGTTTTTCTCTTCCAACTGCATTTTCTATTACATTTTGGACTGGTCGATCCAGTTTGTTTCTCTGCCTTGATGACACGGCTGGCAGTTTAAAGGTAGACACCTACAATATCTGCGATAACTCTGTGATGTTTGCCAGTGTGTTCATGCAGCGTTACAATTTTCTTAAGCTTCCTTGGAGTAACGCCTATTGTAGACAAGGAAAACTAGTTGACAGTTGAGACAATAGTGTCTGAGCTAAAATATGATGCAATCGCAAATGACGCAATATTTTTCAAGGCTAAACGTATTTCATCATACACCTTGAAGACAGATTCATGTAAATGCGCACCACTGCAAATGACCTAATCGAAGATAAAAATAGAAATTTATTACACCCTTTCCTGCTAGTGAGTCTAAAATTGACCATGTGGTGAGAGAAAGAAAACTTGTGCAGTGAATATCATCTTGGAATGAAGAACTGAAGAACACAGTTTGAATTCAAGTTGAATTCGTTGCATTCATTTACGCACAAATATCCTTGGGAAAGGTATTAATCCATCTCTTCTCCCTCCAGCTATGGGTTGAATAGCAGGACAGACTGGATTTTATAGTCTTGGTTGGCAACCGGTCTACTGCAGAAAGTAATAGCAACTTACTGCATGAAAAATTTCTGTCTAGTTACTCATATTTTAAAAGAGACATGATCGCCCAATCGTAGCAATTAACTGACTGATATTTGGGTTGCAACCTTTCTTTTAAAATGTTTCATTGGATATGGCCGACAAGGATGATTTAATCAATCTTTTATTGAGTTTTTCAGCATTCTAACATTTTTCTGTTTTTCTGGAGTTAAAGAATATTAAGATTTTCCAAAGTTTTTATTGTTTCGAGCGCTTTCAGCTAGTGATTTAGACATTCTCAAGGTTGTATTTGGTATATTTATTCTTCATGCGTTGTACTAACTAATAATTTTAACAGAACCCTTCAGGAAAATTCTAACACAATACCGTTTTGAAATCATATAACCGTTGACATCTTATTAGAGTAGCCCTATTGATCTAACACTGTTCCTCGTCTATCAATCTGACACTGTTTAGTAGCAAAGATGGTGTGTTAAGTTTTCTAAAAATAGAAGTGACCCTCCGTCAACTCAGTCATGCATGGCTGTTTCAAAAGGTCACTCTTCCATAAGAACTTCACACAGGTTAACACAGGAATTTCCAATACAAATTTTCAGTACAACTGAACTCACTCTTTTTATAAAACTACCGTAAACATAGTGTAGTAGATCGAACTTGATCAGGTTAAAAGCCTAGTCGGGGTACCATAATGTAGCTGATGGTTGCTTATCTATGCGACCAAATAATTGTTATTCACTTATTACAAGTTAGTAGCGTGTTTAAATTAAATTTGTTTTTGGCTTATTTATCGGAGTGTGCGCGAATGTCGACCCCACATTCGCGCACACTCCGATAAACAAGCCAAAAACAAATTTAATTTTTTTAAAAACTACCTCGAATATTATTGGCACATACGAATATGGATAACTCCCTGATATTTGGTAATTTTTCATTCTGAAAATTAGAGTTGTTGCAAGGCAATCTAAACAAATTTTTATTTAAAATTTATAATTTAAAAAGAGTACCAAAAATAAAAAATGAAAAAACCTTTGATTTAAAATTTATAATTTCTTGAGGTGAATTAATATTTGCAATAAGTAACTTTTGTGAGGCGGGAAAAGGTCCCAAAGAACGTACGAGAAGAAGGTGAAAAGTGGAAGTAGAAAATTAAAGGGATGTAGGGAAAGAAATTAATGTAAAAGATATCTTTCTAAAACTTGTCTGCATATTTGTAATGAGTCAGTTAAGTGCCATACGTGATACACGCTTAGGCAGAAGATTATCCCGCAGTAAGTTGCCATTGCTTTCTGCAGTAGACTGGTTGCCAGCTAAGGCTATAGAGCCAAAACTGTCCTGTTATTTATTGGACGGAATAGATGGAATAATTAATACCTTTCCCAAGGGTATTTGCGAGTAAGTGAAAAGCAACGAATTCAACTGGAATTCGAACTCAGCTCCCCGATATCTCGTTCCGAGCCGAGCCACTGAACCACAACGCACAATTGTAATGAGACAAGAAAAAAAAAAAAAAAAAAAGAGAAAAAACGTGAGAAAGAGGAAAACTGAAAAAGAGATTGGAAAAGAGAAAACCAAAAAAAGAGGGGCAGAAAGAGGAACACAAAAAAGAGGATGACAGAGATGAAACTTGAAAAAGACGAAGAGAAAGACGAAATCCGAATTTGAAAGAAAAAAATAGAAAATATGAGAAAGAAAGAAAGGAGTAGTAAAAGACGAGGAAAAATTCACCTATACAAAATAGGCTTAGCAAAGAGACAGGTGTGTTTGACTAAGTCATTGAGAAGTGTGTCTACACCTGCCTTTGGTAAGCTGGGTAAAGTTGCTGGGCTGAAAGCCGACTGAGACAGGTTAGGGGTGACGGTAGGTAACAAGCTGCAGACGGGGCGAGACAGGGTGTGTACGTAGAGGAAGGGCTCAGTAAATGATGTCATTCTACCCCTCTTCTTCTTTTTTAATCCCCCTCCTTCTTTAAAAGTAGGAGGAGGTTGTAACTAGGTGATTCACTGCTACATTTGGCCCAGTTTTCATAATGTGTTTGGGTGAGATTAGGGTAGATGAGGCTTTGAGTTGGGGGTACCAGGCACGTGGGAGAGACGTGCAGCCACTTGTTGTTTAGCTGTCCTTACCATATCTACACATCAACTCGTAAATTTAAACAAGCTCCCACGGTCTGAGACTGAAAAGGCCGGCGTGTGCCACCTGACCATGCAACCTTTAGCTTGCCTAGCTATTTGTTTCCCATCACAGATCAAATATTACGCCAATCTCTACCATGCTAAGCCAGATTTTGTCGTTTATTGTTTTATTTTTTAAAACCATGAAAATATCTTACCAGTCCTACTCGATCAACGATATTCGATCAACAAATAAGCAAAAGAAATGAAAAAAGAAAAAAACAAACAATAAAATTGACTGGAAGATAATGGGAGAAGGAAAAGAATTGAAAAAAAAAAAAAAGAAAGAAAAAACAGAAAAGAGGGAATAAAGAAAGATAGAGAATACGAAGAAGAGAAAGAAAATACAGAAGAAAAGAAAGAAAAGTGTAAGGAGGGGGAAATAGAGCAGCAACGTTATTACTGTTGGAGAAACAAGTGCTGAAAGTTAACTAGAGAAGAAATAAAAAAAAATGGAAGAAAGATACGTTAAAAGAATTGTGGGTAATTTTTTTTTTTTTCAAAATGTATCCGAAAGAAAGAAGTGCAAAAGACAAAAGTAGAAAAAATTGTGCCAAAAATATAGAGAAATAAAGGAAAAATGACAAAAAAGTAAACAAAGAAAAAGATAAAAAGAAAATCAAATAAATATAAAAAAAGAAACAAACACATGAAAGAAAAAGTAGAAAATGAAAAGAGAAAACAAAAATATAAAGCCAGAATGAAAATGAAATCTTCAAACAAAGAACAGGGTATTTGTAGTCTTTGTAGCGGTAGCAAAGGCCGAGTGCGTTTTTAAAGTAAATTGGTATATGACGAAGCGGGGTACAGAAAGGTGAGATATGCTTACTTTTACAGTAAACGCCTTTCTAAAACCACAACACAAAAGTCTATCAAACTCCACCCTCATTACCTTAAACACGACTTATGGCTTTCCATCTGTCGGTCTAATTCAAAATTGCTGTCCAATGCATACGTTCTCATTAATATTCTAGTTTGGTCTCTCCATATACTTGCTTTTGTTTGCTCTGTTTGTTAAAAAAAAGTACCAACTAACTTGTAAGTTTGTACAGAATAAGACGATCAACGATAAAAATCGTTATTCCGAGTGTCAGGCTTGAGAATAATTAAAAAACTGAACAGAAGTAGATAGGTTCGCTTTTTTTTTCGCTGTCGTCCGGTTCACGCACCTCCCTGGTGTTTTGAATAAGAGTAGATGTTTATTCCTTGTCTCTTGTTTAGGATTGGGTTTCCGCTTCCTTTCAAAGTCTACTTCAACTCTCCATTTAAACTCTAAAATTTTTCTTCTTCTCCTCAATAGGAGTAGATAGGTACGCGTAAGTTTTTATCTTACACTCCCAGTAACCACTTGTGTCATAGTTATATTATTGCCTTAATGTAAGAGAGACTTTGCCGAACAATAAAGCTTTTGTTCCTAGTTATTAGTTATTCCTATACAGATCCTAAAATTCAGAAACCTTAGTCTACCATATTACAACTAAACGTTTAGTAGGTTCAACATCTGATTGATGAAGGTCATCCAAAATATAAATCACTTTCAACGTTTTTCATTCAAGCGTTTAAAGAGTTGATAGTAATATTTTTTTTTATGTATAACTCTTCAAATCATCTCCCCACAAACGTTTTAATCCTTCGAATAGTTCCTGAAATTTCAAGTAAAACTTTATGCATATGCAATATGAATGCGATGGCCGCATACGATATAAGCTTATCCAGTGGAGTTTTTCTTGTCGATTGAGTTACATCACAAGAGAGTGTCTGTCTACTCATTCACAGTAAAGTCCCCTGGTTTCTAGTGCAGCAAGGCCACATGGCATGTTCTCGAGATATTCAAAATGTCTACTCACTTTCCAGACATAATTTTGAATTATTCTTATTCTTGATTGAGAGTGTCTGTCGACTCCTTCACAGTAAAGTTCCCTTTGATAAATTGATAGTTGCAGCAAGACCGAGGGGCATGTTCTCAAAATATTCAAAATGTCTATTTATTTTCCAGACACAATTTTGGATTATCCTCATTGTCGATTGAGTAACATCACAAGAGAGTGTATGTTCACACATTCACAGTAAAGTCCTCTGTGATTGGTTACTAGTGCAGCAAGGCCGCGTGGTATGTTCTCGCGATTTTCAAAATGTCTACTCACTTTCCAGACGCAATTCTGAATTATCCTTTTTTGCTTCAAGATTCAAGATATCTTTTTAGCTATTTTATTACTGATTACTTTCCATTTCTTTACCTTTTCCTTCAATCTAAACATTTTTCTAACTTTTTTTTTTCATTAAAGAATACTTTTTGAGCAATATCTAAAGATAGGAAAGTGTACGCAATGGATTATTACTAGCCAACGTAGTAGCTTCCAAAAACTGGTTACTACATTTTCAGGAAATTTCATTTTTTTATGTATTTTTATCTTGGATCTAACCAGACAAATAATTTTATATTAAGCTAAACTCTTTTTCTTTCTGACTTTATTTCTCAGATGCTATCAATGGATTTGGCAATGAAGAATGATTTGTCTTTATTTTTTATGAAAAAATCAGTACGATCAAGAAACATAGTGGTTTTCTCAATAAAATATAACGTCCTAAGAAAAATATTTTTTGTTTTATTCTATTTTTAAAATTTTCGCTTGGGCAGCTAAGATTAATAAAATTGGTTTTCTGTCTATATTCACAATGTAATTCATGACAAAATAAAGTTAAAAATGACGGTGTTGTCCATCGGAGAAAAGATTAAAAGCAAATATTTATACACTCTCTATTCACTTCTCATTTCATTTCCAATAAAAAGTATGCATTTATATTACTTAACATCTTTCATAGATACGTCACTACAAAATACTTGCATTGAGCTATATTTGATGATATGAGAGTTTAGTGGGCGAGTTGACATTTCCTAAGAATAAATATACAAACAATTGCGTGCAATTAGCAACATATTTTACTACCCGAGCAAACTAAACGATAAGAATGCTAAATGGATGAATGAAGGTATGTATTTTATGTAAAGATTCCCTTTTCCTATGTGCGTGCGTGGGAACTTCCTATGAACTATTGTGAAAGACTCATAGGCAGCTCTGCCCCCTCGGAAACTCTGACCACGCCGTAGTTTCCGTCAACATCTCAATTCGCGCTAACTCTACCCAAGAAAACCAGACCAGCAGAATATCATACTGCTACCAGAGAGCAGACTGGGACTCGTTCCGAGACTTCCTCTGCGACGTCTCCTGGAACAACGTCTTCGATCTTCCTATCGAAGACTGTGCCTCCGAGGTCTCCTCTTGGGTTAAGGCTGGCATCGATGCTTTTATCCCGATCAGGAAATTCCAGCTAAAATCAATTTCGTTCCCCTGGTTCTCACCCGCTTGCTCGGCCGCTATTGCCCACCAGAACCATTTCTTCCGGCTCTATCGAAGCTGCTCGTCGAACCAAAACAGGTGCCTTTTCGCCTCAGCACGGAATAAGTGTAAAAAAGTACTGAACGAAGCTAAGAGGGCGTTTGCTACCAGAATTAGGCAACGCATAGCATCCTCTAAGTTTGGCTCCAAAGATTACTGGCGACTCTGCAAAAGCGTGCTCAACAAGAGCAAGACTTCAATACACCCACTAATCAATGAATTTGAAGTTCTCACCTCCCCAGCGGACAAGGCTGAATGCTTTGCCCGTAGATTCTTCACCAATTCGACACTGGACTCGTTAGGAATACCGACACCCAACTTTCCACCCAGAACTAAGGCTCAACTAAATAACGTCCACATTACACCCTCGCTGGTCGCCAAGATAATTGCACAACTTGACCCACACAAAACGAGCGTCGGTGACGGAATCCCAGTCATAGTACTGAAGAAATGTGCCCCAGGACTCTCCTCTGTCCTCTCTAAACTCTATAACTTCTGCCTATCTGCTTCCTGTTTTCCTGCCTGTTGGAAGTCCTCCTGTGTAGTTCCTATATTTAAGAATTCTGGCGAACCCTCAGACACCGCCAATTACCGTCCTATTAGTCTCCTTCCGATCTTTGACAAAGTTTTCGAAGCCATTATAAACGTCGAGGTGATTCAGCATCTCACGGCCCACAGGCTTCTCTCTGACAAACAGTACGGGTTTCGCTTCACCAGGTCTACTGCTGATATGCTAACGACCATTACCGAGTACATATACCGGGCACCTGACAAGAATGGCGAAGCCCGAACCGTTACCTTGGATATCTCCAAAGCGTTCGACAGGGTCTGGCACGCTGGCCTCTTGTGCAAACTGCGGAGCTACGGGATAACTGGACATCTGTTTGACCTCATCCAGTCATTCCTCTCTAACCGCACATTGAAGGTAGTATTAAATGGGCATGCCTCCCAAAAATACCATACGAACGCGGGCGTCCCTCAAGGTTCTATCCTAGGTCCCACGCTCTTTCTGATGTACATTAATGATCTCCCCGACGCCATTAGGTCCCAAGTAGGCATGTACGCCGATGACACAACAAACTACTCTCGCATCGATCAAAAACCAGGTGTGGGCGACAAAGCGAACCTCGCTGCCATGCTTGAAAAGGACCTCCAATCCGTAGTGGCCTGGGGTAGGAAATGGCTAATAAATTTCAATGCTTCTAAAACGAAGCTGTTATCAACTAACCACCATAGACAATCGCATCTACCTCCCATTATCATGGGACAGGCTAGCCTCCCAGAGAGTAAAATACTACGCCTCCTTGGCCTTACACTTTCGGCGGACCTCAAATGAAATGACTATATCAAATCCATTGCCAAATCTGCTGCTATGAAAGTTGGCTCTCTGTGCAGGGCCCGGAAGTTTTTCTCACCTGAATCTATTCTGCACATATACAAGTCTACCATCCGCCCGTATATTGAATATTGCTGCCATATCTGGTCGGGTGCCCCTGCTGCTCTCCTTGGGCTTCTTGACAAAATACAAAGGAGGATCTGTAACGCGGTTGATACTGACTTGGCAGACCGACTGCAACCACTCTCTCACCGGCGTGATGTGGCTTCCCTGTGCCTCTTCTACAAGTACTTTCATGGCTTCTGCTCCGATGAACTTAGAGCACTGGTGCCACCTAAGCAGGAATTTACATGAGATACTAGATTAGCAACTAGATCCCACCCTTTTACAGTGAAACAGATAAGATGTAACCGTAAATTCTACTCCAACAGCTTATTTTCTCGCGCTTCCCGCCTGTGGAATTCCCTTCCACAAGTCTGCTTTCCCGACAGATACAATCTCCAGGTGTTTAAATGTAGGGTCAATAGACACCTCCTATCACTCTAACTTCCAATTATTCTCAGAACACTCTCATCTACCCAACCCTCATTCTCGGTATCCCTACCCGCCTATCACCCACCCACTGACATTTCCTATATTTAATCATCCTTTCTCCACTCTATGTAGCCCCCTGCGCAGTAGTGGCAGTGACATGCCTTGCTCGGGGTGAAACGCTTATAAAAATATATTTTAGAAGTGTTCTTTATGCGTAGATTTAGTAAGATTATTAGATATGCTTGTGTGGAGTAAAGTAAATTTAAAGCTCTTTATACTGTATATTATTACATTTTGTGTTCATTGCAACATGAGGTTCGCTGGGGACCAACAAGGCTCCCAAAGAATGTCTTTAAAGCATCCTGCAGGAAAAGCAAAGAATAAAGAATTAATATTTCTGGTGTTCTTTTCTTACATACTGCTTTTTCACTGCCACTTTGCGGCCATTAGCAGAAGTTCTCTGGCAGTTGATTAATCCCTTGTACTCTTGTAGTTTCTATAGGGTTTCGAACACATGATAAATTGGACAAAACGTGTAAACACGAGAGGATACAACAAACACAAAGTAAAGTCTTTATCCATTCTTTTTACAGAAGAGTTAATTGATAGGTTATTTAGTTTTGCTTTTGTTTATTTTGGTTGAGTTCATTTTTTCTGCATCTTTTTCTTTGTCAGTATGATGTGATTGTAGCATTCTTTTGGTTCTAGAAATCATTGTTCTAGGTTTTCTGCCAAATAACAACTCATATGGCGATGGTATGTCATTGCTTGTTGGGGTTGTCCTGTACATCCAGAATACTGTGTGGTCAGTTACTTTCCTATTGGCTGTTCTTCCAAAGGTCCTTGATTGTGTCTACCATTCAATCCCTTATGCAATTTGTCTGGTGGTGAGATGGTGAACTTGTTTTTAAGGGTGATGTCTGAGTTTCGACATTCATTCCTGGATTTTTCACTCATGTATTATGGGACACTCTGTCAACTATGATCATTACTGGCGGCCATATTCTGCAAGTATGTGTGTAAAATGTTTGCGGATTGCGTTTGCTTATGTGTTTGATAGTAATGGGGTATTTTCAGTAGTAATCTACTGTCAATAGATTCTTTTCTCTGTTTAGTTCATTGGACAATTATCTCTCAAGAGTGTGTAAAAAACAGTTCTATCTTGGGCTGTGCTGGTTGGTACTTTTATTGTGTCTCTGATGATCGTGGTTATACCTGGCCAGAATATTATTCAGTGGCCAGTACGATGCACTTGGTTTCCCATTAGTGTCCAGTATAAATAACATTCATAATTTGGCGTCTGAAAGTTTTAGGTATCATGATTCTGTCTCCCTTAAGAACTAATCCGTCTTCAAGTACAAGGTCACACCTGAAATCTAATATTTTCAAAGTGATGTTAGCTATTGTTTTCTATATTCCTTCTTGATAGATTGTGTCTTTCACAAGGAGGTTCATCACTGAGTTTGATTTAGTTGTTTCCCTTATCCATTCTGTGTCAATTAGTTTTATGTTGGTTGTAATGGAGTTAATATTCATTTTTGAAGCCATATGTGACCGCCAGAAATTCTCTCCCTCTCTCTCAATGTCGGAGTATCTTGATTTTGTTGGGGTGAGGCACATTAAAGCCATTCCAGCAATTTTCTCGGTGCACCTTTGGTCAATTTTGGTCATATCAATGCTCAAATGTTCTCTGTGCTGTTATTACAGCGAAAGATTCTGGTTTTGTTCGGGTCAGTATCATAGTACCTGATTATTTGTGTCCTGTGTAGCTCCTTTTTATTTCTTCGAAGGATTTTTGATGGTGCGGTTGCCGTTTGAAGTGTATGTTTTTTTTTAATCCCTGAGTGGTGATGTCAGTTGTGACAGTTTTACTGAAAATCTATTTGTTGAGAAAATTAATAAATAACATTTAGCAGAATTAAGTAAGGGGCTAATTATATCCCTTGTACCTTAGTTCCTATTAGGTTACAGCAGGCACATGAACATTTTTAAGGTTCCTTCCCTTTTTTCTTCAGTTCCATGCTGAATTTTTTTTTTTTGTTACCGTGTTTTAAAACCTTAAAGTTGTCTCGTTTGTTTATGCTTGTTGATCAAATGTAGGGCGTTTTCATTCTTTTATTCTACATGTGGAGATCCCACTGAATATTTTAACAGTATTGAGATATGCTACCGTTCCCAGAAATGTGTATAGCTTTTTATTGTTCTTGGTATATTGTATGTACCTTATCGCTTGGAATTTGTCTTCACTTGGGGATATGCCATGTTTTGTGATGGAATGTTCAAAGAAACTGATTTTTTTCTGCTTGAATTGCTGTTTTTCTGCATTGAACCCTATATTGTTCTCTGTTGCACTTTTGAAAACTTGGATCATTACTATATCATTTTCTGTTGATTCTGTTACTAGGATATCATTCCATCTTCCTGTTGCATATGGGATGCCTGAGAAGGTTGCATACAATTTGTGTTGGAAGATGTCCTGAGACACAATGCAGTCCGAAAAGTTGATGCTTGAAGCTGTACCTCCCAAACAGTGTATTTAAAGTGCAGAATAGACTTGATAGCGGATCGAGTTTCTGGTGCCAGTATTTTTTTTTTTTTGTATCAATGACAGAAAAGTATTTCTTCGTATGTAACGTGGGCAGCATTCTTTCGTTGTCTTTATAGAGTAATGTTCTCTCTTTATGCTTTTGTTTGAGTTCTTGGGATTCAAACATAGTCTGATTTTAGATACCCCATCTTTTGTCTTGGTACACAAGATTGAGTTTACTCAATCCGTTAGTTTAGGGACCTTTGTTATAATGTTCTCGTTTTCCATCTTGTCTAACTCTGCTTTGTAGAGTAGAATAATGTGGGTGTATCACTGGCTTGTGATCCTCTACAAGTTTTATCTGGTATTTTTCTGAACATTTTGTTGAAGCATTCCTTGTATTTTTCTAACATCTCTTTTTTTTCTTTTGTCAGTGTTTTTGATATGTCCATTGTTTGATTTTTATGCCATTTATGTTAAAGAAAATGATTCTTAATTCCCGAGCTTGTTTACATCCAAGAATGAATGGTATACCCATTCGTGAAGTCACAATATCAACTATTTTTTCTACTGTTGTCTTCCTCTGTGTTATTTTTAAATATGTTTTCTATCTTGGATCCCCCATATCCTTTTAAGACTGTGTGTGTATCCGTTATCCTAGGTTTTAAAGAAAATTATCTTATTTGCTCTGACGTTATGATGCATTTGTCTGCTCCCGTGTCTACTCTTATTTTTATTTCATAACAGCTGTTTATTGTTATTGTCGCAAATATTTTGCTTCGATATTTGGAGATTGTGTGTATGCTGTTGTTTGAGTCAATTGACCCAACGTAATTTGAATCCAGTCTGTAATCTTCTTTGTCTGATAAATAATCCTCACTTGTTTGGTCTTCTTGGCTCCTGACTTCAAGAAGCTCTTGTTATTATTATTTTTTTCTTTTTATGCATATGCGAATGTAGTGTCAAATTTTTCCAAAGTATCTGCACTGTGTGAACCCGGCTGGGTATTGGTTTTTATGTTGGTGGTTGCTGCCACATCTGTAGCATCTTTTGATGCGCCTGACGTTCCTATCCAGTGGATTGTATTTATTTTTTGATTGGATTTGTGTCTTACTTGATTTATGTATGTCTTTTCCTTGTTTCTAATGGACAGGGCTTCCATCTGTATTCTTTTGCTCTCTTCTGTTTTTGATAGGTCATATGCTTTCCTGACGGCGAGTCTTTCCGAGTCTAAGCGCGTCTTCTCAAACTTTGTTGGAATCTAATCCAGATACAAGCATATCGTTCTTCACTTGTTCAATGTATCCGGCTTCCCCAGTAAACAATTTTACTTTATTGACAAATTCTTCTGGGGATTTTTTGCCTTGTTTTAGGCTTCTGGGCTGATATCGTACGCAAATTTAGTTGTTTCAGGGTTTGCAGTAACTTTCAAACTTTTCCAGGATTAGTTCTATCTTAATTTGTCTTCGCCGTTATCAACTGTTTCTACAATGTATATTTCTAACCCTTTATCACCACTCCATAGAAGCATAAACCTGATCTTCTTCGCTTCCTCCATTTCGTATAGTGAGCCTTCCAAAATGAATTCACACTTTTGTTTAAAGATTTCAAGTCTTCTGTAGGCATCTTCCGGACTAGTCCTGACTATTGTCGGTGGTGTGAATCTTTCTGCCATGTTGTATTTGATTTAAGGGGGAAAATGTTTATTAGATACGATGGTTTCTGTGTGCTTAATGACGATTAGACATATTTACTTACAATTTGTTTGGTGATGATATTTAGAAGTATCCCACTCCTGACACCATGTCGTAGTTTCTACAGATGTGGGGTCAAACACATGATGATAAAATGAAAAATGCGTGTAGACAAGATAATCTACAAGCAGGAAGTGAAAATTTTATCCATTTTTTTCCCCAGAAGAATTACATTAATTGGTGGGTTACAGTTCTTAGACTGTTGGTATTAGTATCCTGTTATGACAACTCCTTTACTTGTAAGTTCAACCAAATCTTACAATTTATGAATCTTTGTTTAGGTTTATTGACCTATTGTTTGCATATTACCAGCCACAGCTCTAGTTACAGCCCTAGTGACAGTCCCGTTTTCTTTTCACAATGAGAACAACTGAAAATATATATTAATGAGTTTATTACAATATACAACCCAAGAAAACATTCATTAGCCCATCTTTTAAAAAATTCTAGCCTTTAGATCTGCAAATCTTTTAATGGAACTTTCTACATCCATTTTACTGACAAGATCATTATCTATTGAAAAATATCCTTTTGATTTAATTCCTGTCGGAATAATTATTTATTATTCACAAAATCAACAATTTTGACACAAAGCCGAAGAGGAAGTAGGTCTGGTCAATACTTTTTATCTTTGACCTAACTAATCATATCCACAGCACATTCGTCCCTAACTATTTGCTCATTCACCATAAGAACTCAGCAATCACCATTCAATCCGACATATACCACAATACCACATATTCACAGGGACCCTACAAAAAATTAAAAAAACATGTTATAAAAACTTCATATTATCCAAATTCTTTTTTTTATTTTTTCAATTTTCTTTAAAAAAATGAATAAAAATTTAAATGCATGAAATGAGGCGGTGAGGGGAGGAACCCAAAAAACGAAACTAAAATATAACAAATAGTTTAAACTAAAATTAGTAGAACTCGTCCACTCTACAAAAAAATAAGAACGACCGCTGTATTTTGCTTATAGACAGATTCAAGAATCTCGCTCACTAACGGAGAGGGAAGGAAAAAAATAAATGGTGGAGGAGGAAAATCAAAAACTGACCCAGTCAATATACAAAAAGGGACAAAAACAAACTAGGAAGATTGGGACTCTTGACATAGATAATAAAAAAAAGAATGCCCGAAAGAAGTTGGGAGCGACACTTACCCATGTTAAGTAGGTACACGAAGAGAGTCTATCTTAACAAAGAGAGGATTCGACAGAAAACCAACCAGCTGCGTCAAAGAGCACTTAAAAAAGAAAATGAAGACCTGTTCACCCTATTTTCAACCAACTTTCGTTGAAATCTGTCGATAGCAAACACTTTCTATCAGTTCTGATCTTCATCTTGAGCGGATGTCTAAAGAATCCGACAAAATTCTGGTGAGAATAGCGTTCGTATAGTAAGATTCTCTCCATTCGCGAAGTCCCTACCACCCTTCTTGCCACGGCTAGCAACACAAGAAACACCATTCGTTTCACTCCAGAATACGAGGACGACACATTATCGTACGTCTACGTCTTCTAGTACGGCGAATGGTACCGGTCGATTAGGTCGAAACACTGGAGTTACCTTTTCTTTTCACTGAAGCTTTTCTTTAATCTGATAACAAAATTTTAGGCCTTCAGAAAAAATACATGGGAATCTTACTTTTAAATCATGTTTGAAATTTTCTGTGTAATTAGATGATCGAACAACATTGTTACAAAATGTGTTAATAGGAATGTTGAATAAATTAAACTCCTCCATCCATTCAGTACCGAATAAATTTTGAGTTTGCAGCATAGCATAGGCTATTTATTTTCTCTATTTTCCAGCAAAACCAACGTTTAAATAAATTTCACCAAGAAATTCAAGTTTTTTGTCTGATATGCCTTTGACAATTTTTTTTAGATCTGCATAATGTCGATCTACCAATTTTATTTCATCTATGCACATTAATAATTGTCAAGTCTGACCCTGTGTCAATTTGCAGTTTTACTTTCGTGTCAATCAATCGAGCGTTTATGAATTTTCTTTTCCTGCGATTTTTTTACACATTGTATAACGAACCATATTTTTTGGTTTTCTTTTGATTTTTCTGTTACCAAAAGAACTTTTATAACCTTTATAACCACAATTGAAGCATTTTTTATCTTTCAATGGACAATCATTGTATAGATGTAACTGACCACAACCTTAGCATGGATTTATTCTTACTTTCTTACTTTGTGGTTTTACTTTTCTAATAGATGATATGTCCCGTTGTTCAATATTTGCAGTACTTTTTTTATGTTTACAATTCTTTGACATTCTTCAGCCAATTTTTGTTGAGTTATTTCCTGATCTTGTTCCAACTTTCTTAAGAGTCTCGCACGTACGTCTGTTTCACTTGGTGAGGTTAATCCTTGTGCAAAAATTAAGCACTTGAACATAGCAGTGCTTAAAACATTCAGTCGGAACTTTTCACACCCCTTACTCATTATACTTGCGTACGTTGTGTAGTCTTCATCATCGTTTTTTGATAAATTCAAGCAACGCTTTCGAGAGTTGAATAAAGAACTATGTTCTTAAAAAAATTTAGACAATATCTGGATAGTTTCTTCAAACGTAATTTCCCCATGTTCTTTTTGGTAGAATATAGTTTCTGTATTTTCGTGTTCCGAATCATCAAACTTATTTAATAGTAAACGAAGTTTCTTATCGTCTGGCTAGTTCGTGCAATCTTTAACAAATATCTCCCGAAACCTCCGATAATAAGCATAAAATGTGACTTCCTCTTCAGGGTTATATGTAAAATTTTCAAATGATTTAAGCACAGCATCCTAAGAAAATGTATCTAGTTTACCTGGGTTTGTTTCTCTTTTTGAGAAAGTTTTCAACATTATAGCAAGCTGCTTTTCTTGCTGTTTTTGAGCTAATTCTTGTTGTTTGAAAAATTCAAAGAAACATTTCTGGAAATCCTTCATTTTGAAATTTGCTGTTGTTCCGGAGTATTTTGAAGTTGTCTTTTCGTCAGTAAATTTGTACGAATGTTTTGATGAAAACTGCTGTCCGAGTTTTCAACGCCAAATCTGTTATTATAGATTTGTTTTTCTTAAATCTACGTAGCCAAAATCTGTTGTATATATATTTTGTTTGTTGATATCTTTATCACCAGTCTATTGTTGCCGGCGTAAGATTTTTTTCGATATCATGATTTTGCCAGTCGAAAAAATCTTTGCCTCCCACTATTATAATAAATAGTGAATTTTCTTCGTCGCCAAGCTGTTGTATTGCCGAGTTGGCAGGACGACACCCAGAAGGTGTGTACTGAGTATCTACAGCGCAATATCCGTGTTAATGGATATGAATACAGACAAGACAAACACTTTAAGACTGAACAACAAATAGTAGAAGAGTGGAGAGGTTAAGTCGTTAGAGTCACAGAGAGCAGAATCCGATAATAATCGTCAGACACTCCAATGGTATTAACCACCTCTCCACATGGGCAGACGCCCGGGATAGATGCGGCACAAGACCATTTAAGTGGGAGCACCGATCCCGTAAGCTCGGACAAAAATTCTTGTCTGCTTTTTCCCAGACGAGACCCTTCAGCGAAGCCCCGTCTGAATTCCTCTCCACCCGAAGGCAGAGAGTCCGACAAAGTGAACGACTGATGCACGCAGTCGATTTTCTCAGAATATCAATAATACTTCGAAATCCCAGACTGCTATTAGTCTTTATTTTTATAGCTACTCCAGTTCATAGACCGTTTCATTCTTGAGAGCGCTAGAGGTGTGTCAGCTGCTCTACAACACTTTTTCAATATAAAAAAAAAACGAACGAGTCCAAAAAAATAAACACTCCTGCAGGAATAGCCACAAAACACTTGCCCTTACCCTTTTATAAATAGAAACACGAAAATGCAAGTTAGGAATTTTTCTTAGCCAATAAAATAGTCCGGTTTGCAGTTACGTATGGCTCAGTCCCGTCTTGCCTTGTCTTGAAGTTAGAACGCTACGTCCACCTGTCTCAGCTTACTTTTGTGAGTCAGGGCCAATTTTTAGTTTGGGAAATATTTGCCATATTACTACTGATTTGTCTTAATTATATTTTTCGCTTGCTTTATATTCTTTTTGCCCTGTACCTTTCTTTTCTTTCTCTTGTTATTATAAACTGTTAATTCTGTTGGTTGGACAGTTTTTTTTATAATCATCTCACCCCAAGCAAGGCAGTACATTTACAAGTGCGCTTGGGGTTACATAATAGAATGAATAGAAACGAGAACAGACCGCAGTAAGTATCGGAGAATAGGTTAGAAAAGACCGTGAACACTGGCGAAAAGAGAGCTGCGTGAGAATAAAATGTAAAGGGAGAAGAACAAGGTACGGGGTACTGGGGAACGGATGGAAGCCAAGGAGATAAGAGATAGCTGTTGACGTTGCATTCAAACTTTTGGAGATTGTAGCTGTCAGAGAAGCGAGTAGACCGAAGAGAGTTCTACGGGTGGGAAGTGCGAGAAAATAAATATAGTAGAAATTGCAGTTATACTTGATTGTTTTCATTGTAAAAGGGTGGGACCTTGTTGCTAATCTAGTAGCTCGAGTAAATTCGTGCAGAGGAGACACCAGGGAGCTGAGCTCGTCGGAGCAGAATCCGTGAAAGTATTTGTACAAGAGACAGAGGAGGCCACATCTCGTCGGTGAGAAAGTGACTGAAGTCGAGCTGTTCGGTCAGGTTCGACGATATTGATATCTTCTTTAGATTTTGTCAAGAACCCCAAGATAAATAGCAGGGTCACCCGACCAGATATGACAGTAGTATTCAACGCACAGGCGAATGATAGATTTATATATGTGCCTGATGGATTCAGACGAGAACAACTTCTTGGCCCGAAACAGGGACCCGAACTTCCTAGCAGTAGATTTATCTATTAATTCAGTGTAGTCGTTCCACTTAAGGTCAGTTGAGAGAGTGAGGCCGAGGAGGCGCAGTGTATTGATTTCAGGGAGGCTAGCTTGATCCATGCTGATGGAGGTGGGGTAGAAAAGACAGTCTATGGTGGTTAAAGGATAGCAGCTTCGTTTTGGAAGCATTAAAATTTACGCGCCATTTCTTACCCCAGTCCACCACTGACTGGATGTCCTTTTAAAGAACAGCAGCGAGGTTTACTTTGCCAGCATCGGCAGATTTTTTTTATCGAGGCGGGAGTAAATGGTGGTATCATCGGCATAGATGCTGACTTGGGATCTGATATCTGTTATTTATTTTTACATTTGATCATGGCTACTCACTCTACTTGGCCAAGTAATCTGTTAATCTCTCTTGGGTCAGAGATTATCGCAATTGTAAGCATTATAAGCTTTAGTTTTGGAATATCCCAGACACATTACATGGCATTATGATAGCGCCTCCGGCCTTAATGGCACCCAGAGCGACTGTTCGAGTTGCGAGTACATTCAGTTAGCCCTGTAAGCGAATAAACTCGGTTTTCACTTAGTTTTATAACAATATTCTAACAAATACAGTTTCCTTTTGGCGTTTAGCATCACTATAAGATATAAATCTATAAGAAAATGCAAATTAAATTAAGTAAAATAAATTTGTTTTCCTAGATTCATATTATTTCTTTTGGGTGTAGAAATGTCACTGGGTGAATTCATGGATACTGAAATATCTTTTCAGAATTATGTATAAAACCAAAAACACTGACTCGGTTTTTATAATCATTTAAAATATTTTCTATCATTTAATATTTATAAGAATATTGCTCTATGAGGCGATTTTGAAATCTTTCATTGGTGAAAACCAACCTTTTATGCGCTGTCATGTATAGCATGTCGTAAAAAATGGTACAATTATTTCCTTAAAACATATATAAAATCACATTATTAACTAAAGCACCCAGTCTGCTTCACAACATATATACGAGAATCGACTGGAAAGTTCATAGGCTGACCGAGATATATATGGAAGTAGACATGTTTGTTAGTAGACTAAAAGACATGCAAGTGTACCAAAAAACAACAGCTGGCCAGCCGAACTTCGTGTAATAAATAAGTCATCATCTTTATAGAATTTTATTGTTTTGATAAAGTAAATAATAACAGTGACTATGGAGAAATTAAAGACGGCAAATATTAACTTTAAAACTGTGAACTGTGTTATGCTCTATTCAAATAGAGCAGTGTTTACTAAACCGTGTACCGCAGCGTAGTGGTTAGCCCTGAGATTAAATTAGGCCTACCGCAAAAAAGCATGTTCACGCACACTAAATATATAGCTATCGGCTGCAACCGGAGAAAATGCTTGGTCGTTGTTAAGTTTGAGGGTGGGTGTCGACTGCATGAGGTCAGTCCAATTTACCGAATGCAGGGGTATGTACTCTCATCCCTGCATCCAATTCTGCGAAAACGAAAATGTTGGATGGACATTTTTTTAATCAATTCACCCCAAGCAAAGCGGATAATGACACTAAGACGCAAGGGGACTACTGGGTGTTAAACAGAATGGAAAGCCTTTAGAAGGAAGCGGAAATTTAATCTTAAACAGGATATAAGTGATAAACCTCTACTCCTGTTCAAAAGACCGGGGAGAAGAGTTAACCTGGCGTTAGACAAACCTATCTACTCCTAGGCTTGGTTTCACTGTGTTTGTTTTTAGTTTGTTTTTGTTTGTTTTTACAATGAGGTTCACCCTGTACAAGACCGAGGAGCCACTCCGAGTAGAACATTAAAATGTAAGAGGCAAAGCCTATGCGGATATGTGGGTAAGAAAAGGGTTAGCCCTAGACTTAAACAGGTTAAGATTGTAGTGATTGTGGAAACATCCTCTTGGGCACCGGTTCCACAGAGTAGAGGTTAGCGGAAAGAAGCTGCTCGAGTGGAATATTTCTCACTAATGGAATATGGAAGTAGTGATGGTGGTTCGCAATAACCCGCGTAACATGGTGGGTGCTATTCGTGAAGGTTAGAATTGGTTGAACTATGGAATGTAACAATGTGTAACAATTGCATGAAGTCAGTTCCATCTACTGTATGCAGAGGTACGTGACCTTCAAACTTTATTGCGAGAACGGGGATGTTGGATGAAAGGATGAATGGATATGATTTGAGCAATCTCACACACCGTAGACCAGTGTTTCTCAACCATTTTTAATTCAGGAGAAACTTGTAAAATAACTAAAACTTTGAGGCGCACTTTAAATTTTAGCTAAAATTTGTCATGATCTTTAAAAATAAGAAAACAATAAAATCTCCTCAAATAAATATTTATTTTTACAACTCCATATCGTATATTTAAGCGGTATAATTTTAATTGAAATGGATTCATTAAGAATCTGCTATTTTTCTATTTAGAGTGACTGATAATGGCTGACATAAGAGGCAAAAGAGAAAAGATTATCCATTCATTCTTTAAGTTTAAGAAATTTAGCATTCGGTTTAAAATATCAAATGACAAAATTTGACTTAGACATAAAAGTCATACGCTTAGTGTCTGTAGATTTTTAAAAGATAAAGATTTTTTAGATATAAAAATAATTAATAAATTATTTTTCTGTTAAATGGGGCTCATCTGGTCAACTTTCAGGGTGCATTAGTGCGCTCGGGCTCACTGGTTGATGAACACATCGTTGACGAAAAATGTAGCGTCCGCGTGTCGAAAAGAGGGCTAGGACAAACATGAGGGCCGCATACAACGGACTTGTTTATAGTAACTGACAAAATATTGGCGTAAGTAAAAGATCCAGGTCTTGTATTATCTTTTAATCAACATAGGTACTTCATTAGAGAACTTGTGGCTGATAGCTTCGGTCGAATGAAGGCAAAGTACACGGCTGGATCATCATGAAACTCAAAAATTAATTAGCAAGATACAGTCGTTAGAAATAGTGGGCAAACATCCAAACTCGCTGGGTATGAAAGCATGTGAAGTGTGGTACTACAAACACGTTTTTGAAAGAAAACAATACAGTTTAAAACAAGAGCAGTAAAAGACCGCACACCTCCGCCAAGACAATACCAACATCATCTTAGCAATTAGCAGGAGATGATTATTAAAATGAAAATAATTGCAATGAAAAATTTAAAGTGACATTAAAAGTTAGGCTGCAGAAATTGTGGAAGAGTTCGTTTTTACTTTTTAATATTCCAAATTTGTATTTTGATTCATTGTTTGATGTAGTTTATCTTATTTATTTGTTTTTCCTTTCAGATAATAAATATTAAATTTATATTGTAAAAAAATAATATTTTCGTGGAAGAAATAGTGCGTTCAGAAAAGGGAGGTAATTCACTATTTGGCATGTGAAACGCACAAAAAAATAGTGAAAAACCAGAAAAATAACCCAGAAACTTAATCCCGTACTGGATAGAGCGTAAAATCTAATCAGTTCATGTCAGTCATGTGGCCAATCGTTCCTGAAGGTTTCACCCGAATCCATTCAGCGGATTTTGATATATCTTGACCCCGATTTTGATATATCTTGACCCCGATTTTGATATATCTTGACCCCGATCGAATACAATACGGCAGAGGTAATAAAAAAAAATTGTTCTTTTTTCGACCCCGTCAGTTTGATACAAGAAAACTTGCTTCCAGTACGAAGTAGTACGATGGGATAAAGTGAGAGTTATCAACCACAACGACAAAAGTAGTGTTTTGTTTTCTTACCCTTAAAATCCCAATAAAACTTCACTGGCTGCTGCAAACAATATTAATATTGCAAAAGCGTATTTCAATCTAGGCTGCTATGTTGGCATCTAGACCTCCTGAAGAGGTAATTTCTCACATTCTGCTTTCGTAGTTCTGTAGAAAAGATTAAAAATATATAAGCACAAAAATAGTGCGATTTGTACACGCGTGTAAACACCAAATCAATTATTTCGTTCTTTTATCCTTTTTATTACTAATACGAAAAACATACCAAAAGATCATTTATCTCACCATACGTTTCGATATTAGTCTTATAAAAAACGTACGGCTTAACGCAAGTCTTAGATTTTGGCACGGGTTCGTAGTTTTAATTGGTCAGTAGGTATCATATGATCGGCTGGCAACCAATATTTGTTTGGGACTCACCTTGCCAGATGCTTCAGACCGTATATAATGGCTGATAAATGAACGTTTCAGCACTCGTAAAAGTAACTACTATATTGACATTATCGGAATTAAACGATTCATTGCAAAAAGACTTTAGTTTCGTTAATGTTTTATTGTTTTTTTTGTTTTTTTTAACCATGCCTAAGAGCCATTGTTTGAAATGGTTGGAAAGTGTCATACGATGCGCATGCTCAAAAGACCGACAGTTTAGGTGAAATGACCGAATGAGAAAAATACGCTGAAGAATTCATGCCTCCGTCTCCTTTGATGTCGAATCATTTCTTTTGAAATGCACGATCTAGCGGCTGCAACAACAAAAAGAAAACATATAGTATTACGAATTAATTAATTTAACTAGAAGATGTGTAAATGAACAAGTGAGGATTTGGTTGCTCTAAAGTTGCAGCTGTGACTTGTAACAATGAATATACTTGTTTCAAACATTTGCTGTATATATCTAAAAAGGCAGTGACATTCTACACACACACACACACACACACACACACACACACATATATATATATATATATATATATATATATATATGAGTACACAACGTTCTTTATTACAATAGACAGGATTAAGAGAATTAGACTTTGTTTCGCTATTTTTAATACAAGTGTTCAATCTCTTTGATTGTACGATTGGAAATCAGATACTTAAAAAAAGTAAAAATCAATACTAAATATGAGAAAAGACTTTATTGCACTCCGGACACCATCGTTTATTAAATACTATGGTCAGGGCGTTTTGCGCTAGACTGTGAAAACTCGTATACCCGCCTCAACTTTAAAGATATATTGTTATGATTGAATAAGCTATCTACGATGTCTTTACTTCTATATAGAAGTGAATGCTGGGCAATATACTGACGGATGAAGAAGAAACACGAGGCAAAAAAGACATGATTCTCCAGAAGATGTTGAGAATTTGAGGGACTGAACATGTGAATAACGAAGCAGGTTTAGGGAAAATGTCTAAAAAGGACACAGAGAATTAGAAAGAGAAAAATGTACTGTCTTGGACACATAATGAAGAAAGAGGACTTTAAAAATTGATACAGAACATTGAAATCAAGAAAGAAAGAGGAAAGCAGCGAATAACCTAATTAACGAAATTGTGTCAGTAGTTGGCTGAAAAGAGATTAAGAGAGATAGCAGAAAGACAAACTATGAGCTACAAAAGAAAATTGTGGAGAGCCTTGTCCACTCACCTTCTCATCACTTGTCCAAAGACACTGGTCTTTTGCACTACTTTCTATGTGAACGATATTTTAATAAGAAATCCTCGAATATATAAAGGCACACACACACACACACACACACACACACACACACACACACACACACACACACACACACACAAACTTATATAACAATAAAGACAAAAGGAAAACTTTTAATAGCCAACACGTTCCGTCCTCTGAAGGGACTTTACCAAAGCGAATGCAAGGCTTTTATTTTGTAACAAGTAATTATATAGACGGTTAAATTTATAATCTCATGTTATTTAAAATATATAACACATAAATTAATCTCAAACTAAAATTATTTAAGTAAAGATTTGCATTTAAAATAAATCAAGAACACTTTCGTTTATAAGACAGTGAATTGTGTCACTTCGCATCCTCCATAGCTTGCCTGACTTGTCGGCTAACCTGGTGAATAGTTATGAGTGTTCTTAAATGTTTTTTAAAAAATTTGTAAAACCAATAACATTTTCGCTTGTTGCAAAATAAAAATCTTGCATTCGAAAGTCCCCCCCAGAGGAGGAAGCATGTTTGGCTGAGATAAGTTCTCCTTTGTCTTTATTCATATTGTCATTTTACAGATAAACTTTATCTGAAATTTACACACACACACACGCACACGTAGTACTCCATTTTATTTTTTCCAAACAGTTGGCACATGCGCCTGTACACATGCAGCTGTACACTCACGCACACACACTAGCGTGCACGCACACACACACACATACACACACACACAGAGAGAGAGAGAGAGAGAGAGAGAGCATTTTATTACAAAATTCGAGAAAACTTATCGAGATGCAAATGATTTATAAGAAGATAAGAAAATTTTCTAAGCCTAGATGTGGATTGTATGGAGCAACCAGTGAAAACTGAAATCACAACTCAATCGTAATCGAACTAGATATACAAGCTTGTTAATCCTTACAACACGTCAAAGTGCCCAAAATATAGTGATTTTCTAAGTATAACTTAGTAGTGGCACGAGGTTGAGATTAAGGAGCACCCAGTGAGGATTGGATTAATTACTCTATTGTAATCATTTACACCACGTTGAAGTGCCCCAAAATCTAAATATATAAATCAAGGAAAAATGAATAACTCTTTAGCATATAACCTGTACTGGAAATTAATCATAGTCACAATTAATATGGTTTAGAAAACCTAAAAATATGTACCTCCACTAAATCGCTGAAAAAAACAGCATAGTATCATAGTATGAATAAAAAAAATGGCCCAAACCTAATAAAAATGAATTTTTCCCATCAAAATGTATATGTTATTAAGAGGAAAAATCAAGGTTTTTTTTTTAATTATTTAAAAATTTTTTTAATCCCTTTTAGCCGGTTCGAAATGCTGGTAAAAATCTCGTTTTGATTTTCGTTAGGAAGAAACCAAATCGTTACGAGTGTTTACAATGGAAAACGTAATATTACATAACTCAGTTCTTTTTTCCGGTGACAAACACAGAAAATTTTTACAAAATTCAAATAATTGTCGGATTTAAATGAAACTTTCAGGACTTATTCACAAATGAATTAAATTATTTTTGAAATTATTATTTTTAAAAAATCTTCGTAAAAATATCTTTTTACATCTGTTACCCCACCTCCACGTAAATTCATGAAATTTTAAGAAATTAAATTTTATTGGGAAAATTTGTTTTATTAGTTAAACGCAGGACTAGTTGGGGAACGAAAATCATCTTTTTTTTTATTATTTTGAAACATTTTGCCTTTATTTCCGAAAATCTGCTCCTAGTAGAAAAAGAAAAATACGATTAAACTATGCCATTATTTAATTTGATAAGCTTTTAGTTGCTTTAATAAATAATATATACTGGGGACATTATATTCTGAAGAAAATATTTTTTCGTTTAATAATGTTTTCATTTTTTAATTATAATAATCTATAAAATTTTAAAAACATTTTAAAAACACTTAAAATATTTGTTGTTGTTAGTTTATTAACTTATTAAGTAAAGATTTTATTTACTAATCGAAAACCGAAAAGTTTAATACAAATCGTCATATTTTTCGTATTTTTAAAATAGTTTAAAATTTTTTTTTGTGGGAGGTAATTTCTATGTGCACATTAAAAAGTCATATGTTGCACGTTTTTTTCTTTTTACAGGAAGAAAATTTATACAATTATGTCACTTGTGATCACTATACACTTATCTTATTCCGCATCTATCAACCTGTCATCACATTTCAAATACGGTGGAAAGGTTAGAAAGTTATAGTTTTTATTGTAAATTTCATGCTATAAATAAGTAATTCTTGTGTAAATCAGATTAATTTAACATTAAATTTGCAAATTTTTCAAAAATAATGTCACAGATGTATAATTTATTTTTGCAAAATTTTTAAAACCGAGAATTAACTTTTGTTTACAATGTGTCAATCTCTCAAAAATGGCGGAAAAACCGAAAGATTAAAAAAAGAATTGAAAAATTTTAGATTCCAATCAATATCATTTCTGTTTGAAATGCATCAGGGTATTTTGCTTCCTGGAAATAGTAACTCTAATCATTTAGCTTTCAATTAAAACTAAAATAAGTTTCAAGAAAACGTTCTTTTACTTTTAAACACTCAATTTAAAAGTTATAAAAAATGAGTGGAGGTCAGTTAATTGCCATACGTGATACATACTTGGGCGATCATGTCTCGAAAGAGACATGACTGACTGGGCAGAAAATTATCCCGCAGTAGGTTGCCATTGCTTTCTGCGATAGACTGGTTGCCGAGCAAGGCTATAGAACCCCATCAGTCCTGCTATTTAACCCATAACTGGAAGGAATAGACGGATTAATACCTTTCCCACTGGTATTTGCGCGTAAGTGAATTCAATGAATTCAACTGGAATTCGAACTCGCCTCATCCGATTTCTCGTTCCGAGTCGATATCCACTGCGCCACAACGCACAGTGGAGCTACTTACCTAAAAATAGGACATTGGCTTTTAAGGTTCTCCGAAATTTTCTGTCCTTCATAGCTCTTAATAAATTTTGTATTTTTGTTATTTTTCCAAAACCTTGTTTCACCATCGACTTAACAGAGTTCATGTGCGTTATGGTGCAGTGGGTATCGACTCGGAACGAGAAATAAGAGAAACTGGTTCGAATTCCTGTTGCATTCACTTACGCACAATACCTTTGGGAAAAATATTAATCTTTCTTTTCTACTTCCATCTATGGGTTAAATGACAGAACAGGTTGGATTCTATAGCATTAATTGGCATCCAGTCTACTGTAGAAAGTAATGGCAACCTACAGCGGGAAAATATTTTGTCAGTTTTGTCCCTTTCGAGACATGATCGCCCAAGCGTGTACCACGTATTAACTGATTGAAGTAGGTTATGCATGATTTTCGTCTGACCCTCTTGCCTTCAGGCTGTCATGTCAAACCCTCTTTCCTCATTATGTGCTCCAGAAATGTCAACTTTCTTTCCTTGAGGCTAAGTATAAGTTTCCTTTTAGTTTCTATTTTCTCTAACATGCTAACATGCTCGATTCATAATATCCTCAGTATCCTTCTGTATAATCACTTTTCTGTCGCTTCCGTAGGTGTTCTTGTAGCTACCATATACTAGACAGTCTTATATGAAATGGTCATAAAAATTGACATATGTTTGTTTGACGAGGAGATATTTCAAACATTTTACTAACACTTTACAGAATAAAAGAAATACAAGCATATTGACTCAGGAAAACTGGTGCTTAGTTTCAGTTGTCAGTGAGTCGTTTGATCTCTAACTGCTTCGCTTACTTCTTTGATTAAAGAATCACGGCGTAAATCATTGCCATCTGTTATCATCTAGACTTACATCCTTTCCATGATAACCTTTGTATCATGTTCTTCTTCCTTTCCACTCTATTCCCATGCAGCCCTCTTCCAACCTGTATGCTCATCCTTCTCTTACTCATTCTTTGACTCCCCTGTAACCTATTCCTCATCAATCACCTCTTCTGTAACCCCCTACGCACCAGTGGCAGTTCTGCCTTGCTTGGGGTGGAATGAATAAAAAAAAGTAAGACTAACAGCAATATGGCCATCGTTAAAAAAAGTTTAATCCTTATACACTGGGACCTTAGATACATTTGCATCACTTGTGGCTATGTAAAGAAAAAATCTATTGGGTTTTCCGAAAAGTTAATGCCGACTTTTTGGCAAGGAGGTGTACGAGCTAGCATTTTTGAACTGACTGAGCAAGACCTGCTGCGAAGTACCTTATTTATGTTTTCCAGGTTATGCAAACAGGAAGCTTTTAAGGGAATGTTCCCAAACCAGCAGTGATTGGTTGAAAATTCTTTTTTTACACTTTATGATATTTTCTTTTTGTGACAGCCGCTAATTTCTAATCTTACGTTAGGTTTTGGCGTCTTTTCCATGGAGCCTGCTACTGTGATATATATATATATATATATATATATATATGTGTGTGTGTGTGTGTGTGTGTGTGTGTAACTATAGGTGACCTGATGATTGCGCTTAGCATGAAACAGTCTTTCATCCCTGAGTGTTGACTTCAATGTTCACTCTTTTATATTTATATATGCTCTATCTCTGATATTGAGCACTTTAGCCTATAAATATAGCACACCTTAATACTATATTTATTCATATATATATATATATATATATATATATATATATATATATATATATATATATATATTATCAAGAGTACTTTTCGAAACTTTTGGGAGTAGTTTATTCACAACAAAACATGGACAAAATTCCAGGTGAACATATTTGCAATTCCCTCATTTTTGAGTGAATTTTAATGCTTACGATAGATGCTGTTAAATGTACACTCCAAGATACAATCCCAAAATACTTTTACAAACTTTGAGGGCAGTTTCCTGAAACCAAAACAAGGTAAAATGTTCATATAAACATATATCCAAAAGGCCTTTGTCGTATTACAACGCAGCAACTCATAATAAATTTTCAAAATATCCTCCACTTGCTGCTCCATGCATATGCACCCGTTGGATCATTGACTATCGGGCCCTTTCAGATACTCCCATACAATGTCGAATGATTACGCAGGCCTCCATGACACGTTCATTCGGCGTTTCTGCATTATTAATATCTGCTGTATAAACCAATTGTTTTAGGCGGCTCCACAGATGAAATTCCTAAAGTTGGTGGAACGTGCAGGCCATAAATCCAAATGAGACTAAAATGTACTAGAGCCTCATTATGCATGAACCAAATGAGTCTTTGTATTAGCATGGGCACATCCTCAAGCAGGTTTGGAAGTTTGTTCGAACTGAAGTCCCAGTCGATTACTCCTGTTAATCGTGCTGGAAGAACATATGGAGCTACCTGACACTTACCTACAATTTCAGCCTATACATTAATCATAAACGTATGTTGGTGTCTAGCTTGTATTGTACCATTGGAATTATGATCCGCCCACAAAATTTGGTTGTGTAAATTTGTTTTTCCATCTTATCCAGATGTTGCCTCACATGTAAACGAAACTGAAGAGATAAAAAACGGATCGGTAGTTTGTACAATAAACCCTTGGTAAATCTTCTCTCATGTTGAGTTATCACAGACCGAAGGACCGTGTACACGTCGCAAATGATACGGATAAAAGAGCTGATTTTTAAAGTACCCTCCATGTAGTACAACATGCTTGGGCCGCTTAACGTGTGCTGATACTTTGATCATCTCAGAGTCTGTAGAATCTTTTTCGTGACCAGGCTTAAGAGCGGATCTTGGTCTTTCTCGGTCCATACTTTGGGATGCCATGGATCCTGTGTCAGCAACGCGACGATAAACAGCAGCAAAGTTTGGATAACTCGGCTGCCTTCGGCCTGGAAACGCAATCTGATACAACCTTGCAGCCTCACACCTATTATCATTAGCACAGCCATATGCAAAAATCATATCTACTTGTTCACGATATGAATATCCAGGCATTGTTAAATGGAGCACTTCTCAGTTAACTCACCACTGTACAGTTTGAACGTTGAAGATAAACTCGCCACAGATGCACACGGATGTCAAATGCAATCTGGTCTACATGCCAACACAGCGCCATCTATCTTAAACTTAAAAAATGAACACTTTTCCGACATTAATTCATTAATACTTTTTTCTTGTATTCGTGTGATATATATATATATATATATATATATATATATATATTGAATATTTTTGCTTACATAAATTTCATTACAAGACATTTATTATAACTTTTATTTTGCAATAAATACAGTTTGAATACATAGAGGGTGCGATGGAAAAATTGTCTTGGTATTCGTGTCGGAAACTCCATTAAGTGGATTCGAAAAGAGTTGGATGAGTTTAATTGCGATTACAAAGACACGGCAGCTCGTGAAACTCATTCTGATGGTTATGATAAAACAAAAACTCCCAAATTTGTTGCTGAGAACCTTAGACCCAACAAAGAGGTCTACATTAAGTACCTTGAAAAGGTAGTGTTATCTTGGGTCAAGAGGATGGCTGATGAAACAGCCTACGTCTGGCAACAGGACTCTGCACCATGTCACACAAGTCAAAGAGCCCATTCATAGTTGTCAGACAATTTCTGCGACATCATCTTCTTTGCATCTGGCCACCTAACTCCTCCAAACTGCAACCCCCCCTTGATTATCATGTATGGGGCGCAGTTGAGCGAGAGACCAACACAAATCTTTGAAACACCACAGAAGGACTAAGGGAAAGGATTATGGCAGTATTTACCAAGCAGACAATCCAGAAGATTTACGGGAAATTCCGATGTCCTCAGGAGGCCGTAGTTAAAGCCAACAGCGATTTTATTGAATAAATTTATTTCAAGATATTTATATGTAAGTTTGGTGAATATATCTGTTAAAATGAGATGTCAATGTTATTTTTAATCTTTGCGTCATTAAATGACAATTTATGCGTCGCACTCTCTCTTTCCCTCTCTCTCTAATATATATATATATATATAAATATATATATATATATATATATATATATATATATATATATATATATGTATATTCTACTAGTATTTTCATGGAATCTGCTCTGACGAGCTTTTTTACCCGACCACATGTATTTTCTCGTGCTACTAGATTGACATCAAGGTCTCACACTTTTACCGTCGAAAGCGTTAAATGTAACCGCATCTTCTACTCTAATAGTTTATTTTCTCGCAGTTCCCGATTGAGGAACTCCATTCCATTTGCTTGCTTCCCTGATAGCTACAACCTCCAAAAGTTTAAATGCAACTTCAGTTACCATTTTCTATCTTCTTGATTCCTATCCATCTCTTATCCTTTCTTCGACATCCCCTGTACCTTGTTTTTTCTCTCACTGTAAACCCCTCCGCATCAGTGTCACTCATGCCTCGCTTGGGGTGAAAGATTATAAAAAAAAGAAAAAAAAGCATTCTATTCGTCTTAAATGCATGTGCGACCAACAGTGCATGTCCTAAAACCGAATAGTCAGACTACCTCACTTATATGATTCGATTCTAGTAGTAAAGTCTTGTGTTGAAACAACCACACTTTGTGTAAATACAAAGAACGGGTATTAATAATATGTCACGAGGTCCGTAAAGAACCATCGTCAGGATTGGAATTTCTGTTCGTCAAGGAGATCGCAGTCTACTCTGCTATTTAACCCATTGTAGGAGAAGAAATGGATTTATACTTTTCCCAAGGTTATTTGTGAGAAAGTGAAAGTGAACGAGCTCCACTAGTATTCGAACACTTCCTGCCAATGTCTCCTTCCGAGCTGCTACTTCTAATCACTGCATCATTTGCACACACACACACACACACACACACACACATATATATATATATATATAAGAATTCATACGCATATGCACGAATTTATAATACGTATGCTTTCAGACATTTGCACGTGCCTGTATTGTATGCTTTTCAGCATGGAGTATAACAAATGTCACGTAACTGCATTGTCACTTAATATTTTCCAAACAATGCAGACGATATCCATCTGCACCATTGTAACTAATTTGAATTGTGCCATTGTGGTTAGACTTGGGGTTTTCTTTTTATAATTCTCAATAACATTTTTCACTATCTTCTGAAAAGAAATATGAAATGCGCTAAACACTTACGCTGTCTCATATTTATAAAATAGCTATCTTGCGTAATTTTTTAGGGCATTTTTTTTATTTCCTTTGTTAAAAAAACGTGTTAAATGATCGCACTGAAACTGATTCGGTAAATATTCTAAATTTCTTACAATTTTTTAATAGAAAAAAAAATGATAGAATTCTACCTGTTACCCCGTCAGTAATTTATCACGGGTATAAAGTCCTGCTATTACATTGGATAAATTAAATAATGGACTATTGCGTTTTGTTTGTGTGGATAAACGGAAAATATATCAAAGCTCTTGTTTGGTTTTAGTGAGAAAACGAAAGTATACCTAGAATGAAAGAAAAATATAGGGAAAATAGACGAAAAGATAAAGGGAAGATATATAAAGCTTTCATACGTTTAACATCTACTTCACTGAAAAACTTTGTTAATTTTGAATCTTTTCATTTGTACCCACTTACATCTTTCGATAATGACCTACATTCGTATTTATGATTGTTATTGCAATATTTGGTTAAAGCTGTTAAGCTCAATATATTTAACGATGAAATATAGAAATTTCCACTGGTATTTTATCGACGGGCTCTCCAAAGGAGTGTATTCACACTTTAAGAATTATAATCGCCAAAAATTAAAATCAGAAAGCAGTAAAATATTTACGGATACTACTACTACTACTACTACTACTACTACTACTACTAATAATAATAATAATAATAATAATAATAAATATAATTATAATAATAATAACAACAATAATAATCATGTAAAAAACCTTCAAAATACACTATTAGCAGGCAAATACTCAAACCAATCTGCTCAATAACTTCTGAAGAAAAAATGTCATTTACCTTGGATCGCAGGTGAAAAGTTTTGGCAAATTACTGAATCAAACCGAAAATCAAAAGAAATAATAATAATAATAATAATAATAATAATAATAATAATAATAATAATAATAATAATTTAAGTCGATGAGAATATTTAGAAGATTTCTGAAGATTCGAGAGAACTTTTTCATCGTTGCAGTTCGAGAGAAATAATACTGCTAATTATATCAAAGTGAAAATATTTTAAGGCTGTGAATAAAGCATGTAAAAAGCTGGAAACAGCTGAGAAAGTTATACAAGGACAACAAAAAACAACGAAGAACGAAATACAAGAAAAGATACATGTAATAATAATAAGGGATGATAGGGGAGATAGAAAAAACATGAAATGGAGCCATAACAACACACCACGACCTGCCTTAGGTCTTCCCGCAAACTTGGTAGGTAGTGCGACCATAGCAGAAACCAAAAATATGATGAAAAATGACAACATAATAATAAACAAACGTAGGCTAGTTTCGCAGAGGATAACTAAAGCGTAAAACTGTTTAGTTACTAAATCCATCACGAGTAAATTCATGGCGGTAAATACATCTACCAATCGTCTGGTAACTTCACCAAAAAAGTAATTCCATCACGAGCCAATACGTCGTTTTAAAAATACTGGATTTTAATTGAAACTGAAAAAGAAAGAAAGAAAAACACAGAAAGTAAAAAAAAAAAAAAAAAAAAAGAAGATAGCCGATATATACTAAATAATAAATAATCGACAATTAGTGTAAATTAATTCCATGAACAGGGAAAAAGAAATTTAACGAAATTACCTGAATAAAATCAGTTATTTTTAGTAGCGAGAATGGAGTGGCTCCTCCTATCGCTACATTTACAATAATCCGCAAGTCGAAAAAAAAAAAAAAAGAAATTCAAATTAAGAAAATATAAGTGATGCAAACGGATGCTGTCCCATGATTTAATGACCAAACCTAAAAAATATATAACATATAATGTATGTACTTATTCTACGATGAAAAAAAAACTGTCAATAAATTTACCGACGATGTATTGGCTCGCAATCAAATTACTTTACAACAAATGTACCAGGCGATGAAATTACAGGTGATGTATTTACCAAGGTGTAATTTTCGCAATTTCATCTCACTGCAGCAGAGAATAAATACATCGGGACCAATTATGCCAATGCAAAAGTACACGTAATCTATAAAAATGGCAAATGTCGCCTTTGGGGAAAAAGACGTGATTGTAGTTAAAGCATACGATAAGTGACTTTCTCAGAGTGGATATATAACCAGACAAATCAGAGTGAGAAGAGATGTGTACTGGGAACTGTGCAAGTCATTTAGATTCAACAACTACATAAAGAAAGAAATATGAGTGAGGACCAGTGGCTGTATTAGAAAAATAAAAAGTAAGATATTTAAGGATTTTGAAATCCGGATTGACCATTCAAAGATCGAATATGTTTAAGCAAAGAAAAAAAAAGGTGTCTGCTACGTGAGAGGTGTTTACCAGATTACCAAAAGACAATGTGAAAACAACAGAACCGGAAAAGGCCAGAAAGATAAGAAAAATGGACATTTTGCGTAATTATTTAGAAAATAAATCAAACTTTATTATAAGCCAAAGATGGTAACTGATAACCTGACCAAGTTATTTACTACTACTAATACAATTACTACTACTACTAAAAATAATAATAGTAATTTTCCAACATGAATTATTGTAATTTATTATTAATTTTTGGCTACTATTTCTTTCCTTTCTATTTCAGTTGCTTTTATGGCATCTCACAAAGTCACAAACTATTATTCTCCGGTTGTTAGTAAACATCGATGATCGAAAAAGCAACTGGCATTAGTTTCGGTGACTAATTCTAGCCACTCCACTGTCGCTACTAAAAATGACTGGTTTTATTTAGGTAATTTCGTTAAATTTCTTTTTCACTGTACATGAAATTAATTGCACTAATTTACTAAAGTGTCCTTTATCTTTGTGAGCATGCTTGAACACGACAGATTCCTTACCGATTGGGCTACAGTAGCTACAAGCTGAATTCATTAAAACCTAACCATATAGTTATTCTTTTTCCGCCTTCGGATACGTTGTCACCTTTTTTCTTTTTCTTTTTATACATTAGTCGTTAGAAGCGGAGGGAAGAATTTAAACTACTATGTAACATAAATCCTCCTATATAGCAGTGATGGCTGGATAATTTTCTTACAAATGAAGAGAAGACTTGAGGCAACAAAGATGTGGTTCTCCTGGAGGATACTGAGAATATCATGGACGGAGTATGTAACAAAGACTTTTTAGGAAAATGGCAAAGAAAATGACATTTCTGTTTAAGATCAGAAAGCGATAGTTGAATTTTTAAGTCTCATCATGAGAAAAGAGGGCTTGGAAATTTTGACACTCACAAGAGCGACAGGAGAAAACAGCGAAAAAATTACGTAAGCATATGTAAATGGATCGGAGAATAGGGAGTGAGGGTAGTAAAAAGACAAACCTTGCTGAGAGTTACAGAGGGTAAGAATTTGTGGAGAGTCATGGTCACCGACATTCTGAAGGGGCACAACACACAGAAGAAAAAGTATCAGGAATAATATTTTTTCCTATAATAATATTCGGTCAGTAATACTAGCATTCCTGACCATTAAAAATTCTCTCTTCTGTATTTTTAAATGAATTTATAGAAAAATTATCTATTTTTATTTAATATTATATGTAAGAACTTTGGAAATACATTTATAGTTATTCAGGCTTGCGTTAAATATTGACGACTAAAAATCTTTTTTATCCTTAATTTTCAATACTCTTCATCATCATCATTTATCCATCACACCCAGATGGTGCATAGGGCAGCAACTTTTTTGTTGCTGATTCTGTAACAAACTGTTTTTTGCGGGGCAGGGTTGTTAGCCCTTCACCCAACCACCAAACCTTCAATACTTTTAATATAGATTAAATGCTGAAGCTGACGTCTTTGAGTAATTCAAAAAAGGTTCACACTCCTCTCCGGTCTTTTGAACACGAGTAGAGGTTTGCCCCTTGTCTCCTGTTTAGAATCGAGTTTCTGGCGCCTTTTAATGTCTTTTCATTCTCTCTAACACCAAGTAGGGTCTGGCATCTTAGTGGAATTATAGCCTTGCATGGGTTGAATTCATTGAAAAAGATTCTATTTTAAAAAAATTCCTGCAAATTCATCAAATGTTACTTAAATGTTAATGTGGCTTTCATGCATGTATCTCTTTGTTAAACAGCTTCAGCTCGTATCAAGAAAACACTCGCCAAAAGTGGGCTATTAAAAATTCTTCTTTGAGAGTGGAAAAATTTACTATATAGACACGCATGTGAAAATATTATTTTGTAGATCTATTTTTCTTTTCTTAAACCTGTAGAATATCTCTAGTGCATTACCAACCTGTTTTAAACTCAGAGTTGGATTTCCCCTAGACTGCTAATCGAGTTTAGAGAGGGCAACCTGCTATTAACGCCTAGATCGAGTGGGAAGAAGAGAACATTTCGATCGAAGGGGATTTGTGCGAAAGTGAACGCAACGGTATCAACCAAAATTTGAAATTAATCCAGTATTAAATAACTGTTATGTTCGTTACCTCTGTTTACGCAAGAAATGCACAATAAAAATGTTGGCCTTTACTATTCTTTACAAATATTTTTATTATAAGTCTCATCATGAGAAAAGAGGGCTTGGAAATTTTGACACTCACAACAAGAGGGACAGGAGAAAACAGCGCAAAAATTACCGAAGCTTATGTAAATGGATCGGAGAATAGAGAGTGAGGGTAGTAAAAAGATAAACCTTGCTGGGAGTTACAGAGGATAAGAAGTTGTGGAGAGTCACCCACATTCTGAAAGGGCACAACACATAGAAGAAAAAGTATCAGGAGTAATAATGAGTGTCACTCTATTTGTAAGCATTAGAATGAATGAAAGTTTAGATAGACTTCGTCTAAGTCGAGGTATTTATGTTCAACTTTAAGTCAGTCAGTTAAGTGCCATTCGTGATACACCCTAGCCAGACCCAGTCTGCCATCGTTTGTCCTTCTCGAAGACACATCTCTGTTACCATAATTCTTCATTCAGCATCCTTTTTATAGATTCCTTTCTCTTGTAAAATATTTACATCGTTCGGACTGTGTTCCCTCATCTCTTAATTGCCATAATCCCGACGTTTCTACCGTTGTACGCTCCGACCTTCTTCAGGTGATATTCGTTGGAATTTCGAACGGAATGCTTTATTTACTCCTTGGAGGTAGATTGTTCTAATTCCACTTGTTATACTATTTTTTGGATATTTCACTATCATTGTTTTTTTTCTTTAGTAATTCAACTCTCCAAGGTTTTGTTCCTTCTGCTGTGGTCAGGTATTGAACGCACAAGTCTTTGGGTCAAGTCACTTTTTTGAATTACTCAACCAATGCTTTTATTCACTGGGCCATGTTTCTGATCAGAGACCACAAAAACAGAATGTGTCTTTTTATTAACACATCAATCACTGCATACTGTAATATGTCTTTGAAGATCATCAAAAAATCTATCAATAATCAGTTGTGTTTGAAACTCTCGGTTTGATTGGAAAAAGTTCTGATAGACTCATGAAAGGGTCCCCGGTAGACTAAGCCTTGAAGAAATACAATAGAAAAGAAAATTTCAAAATCACGAAGGTCTTTATCAGAAATGCTCAGTGAAAAAGGTCATGATGCCATTTCTGAGCTTAATCCCTGGTTATGACCCGGAAGACAGAAATAAAGGGAAATAAAACAATAATAATAATAATAATAATAATATCTCTGGTAATTCGATCTTGACCATTTAAGAGCTAATTTATTAAACGAAACAAGATGTTCTGGTGGTTTCATTTATCAGAATTGCTTTTATTATTGAGTTATTTTTAATTTATATATATTTTTATGATATATCATCCCAGTAGGAATAACTTTGCACAAATGTTTAAAATGTTGTCAGAATCGATAGTGAAAAAGGTAGTTATCTTTTGTAACATTTCTTTTCAATGAAAATAGTAAATAACATGTTGTATCTGTCTCAAATCTAAATTTTAAAGGATCACTCAAAAATGTAAAGAAGTAAAACTCGGATGTACACATCCATTTAATGAACGTTCTCAGATGAGAAAATACCGACAAGATATAAATCTTGTGATAAAATAACCGGAAAAAAAATTGACCATCTTGTATCATGTGGCACGGTATTGGAACCCACTGACAACTATAAATAGGCATAAATAGTGACAAGAACTCCACATCAGAAACAAAAAATAATAAATAAACATAGCGTGTACTCAAATACGAGTACCCACTAAAAATAACATTTAAAGTAATAAAAATACGGAGATGGAAACTTTGTGAGTATAAGTACCTAGATGAGTATGCTAGTTTAAAGAGTAAAAACTAAAAAGCCTATAATAAGTACCGTATACACTCGTGTATTATGTGACGCTTCGTGTATCAAGGGCGTCGCATCATATACGTATGTACTGGGCAGGACATACGCTAATTTCATGTCTGCGATCCCCTTAAAATTACCTTCAAAATTAAGCCTTCAAACGTCGCATGAAACGCGGATATATACGGTAATTCTTCAACTAAAAAAAAAAAGATCAAGAAAGCGTCAATAAAAATGCGTAAGGAAAGAACAGACCAGACCCTCTAAAATTCTAACCGTCTTTGATATAAGGTACATTTTTCTTTATTGTCGCTTTTTCTGATGATAAATTGCATAAAATTTGAAAATTGTCGATATCTGCTCCCCCAAAATGGCGGGCTGATTGGGTGTTTGACTTGCATCATAAAACATTTTCATGTCCTATTTTTGATAAATAATCTGTTCATTCTTTTTTCTTTTTTTTTTTCTTATGAAAAGAAGAGTCACCTGGTGATTTCATAAAGCAGTGATTGGCACAGAATAACGTCTCTTTAAGTATTCTTATTATTATTATTTTAGTTACTACCATCATCATCATCATCATCTGCTTTTCTAATAATGTTTTCAACGCGGACACATTGTCTCTATTTACATACGAGTTATCGGTTTTGGAAAAGACAATCTTTAAGCATCCGTATAAACGCACATGGTACTTAGCTCGGTATTGTTTATCTATGGCTCCCTTTCTCTCCCTTTTACCCTCCCTCTGGTTAACTATACCGAGTAATAATTCATTGTACTTACTCTTAAAAGAGTTGCATCATTTTGTTTTCCGTCTCTCACAAAATGGCAATTTTTCAAAGAAAAAAAAAACGAAGAGAAAAGCTTTTTATGATTAATAGTAAAATCGATACGAGACAGACACTAGAGAGGCTGCTCCCCCCCTCTCTCTCTCTTTTAAATGAGAGAGAAATTCATACGGTGATTTCAAAGATACTCGGTAAAAAAATTAGGACCATTTTAAAGTTTTTATTACTTCCCCTATTTTCTTTTTTCTTTGGTCAATATATATATAATTCGTGGACATATGCGCGCACACACACACATACATATATATATATATATATATATATATATATATATATATATATACTGTGGACTTTATTTTCCTTATATTATTTTCTGATCTGTCGACATAGACATTAGTAGCGATTTCCTTTGTACGAAAAAAAATGTTATTTGTCGTTGCTACCGATTGCATTTATTTACAGAAGAGTAGGACTTGGTCTATCTGAGAGGCACATCAATTCCCTTTATTTCGCTGTCATCTGTCAAAAAATTGATTGTACAATGATCTTTTTTCCTCATTCGTGCTTTGTTCTTTTTCAGTGTCTTTAATTGCCCTTCCCTAGTTTTTATGTCTTGTCTTGTCTTTCTGTCTCTCACCTGAAGCCTCTATCTTTTATTCGCCATCTTTTTTTTTTTTCGCGTACACTCTCACCACCACTAAACGTCTCTGCTTCAAATGATTTCCTGATTGACAGGCATGATCTTTTGCTGAATGAATCGTGTAAATGCCAGCAGACGGAGAGAGCGTTTAGTTCTGGTTCGGTAACCTACATTCCAGCCGACCGACGATGTTACTAGTTTAAGAAGCGTGGACAATGTTCCACTGTCGTTGTCCTCGCAGTCACGATCATTGATCGTATCGCTATCAATCAGTGCTCAACAGATAAATCTCATTATGCGATATACAAACACACACATGCATACATACACACATATACATGTATTAATACTAATATAAATCTTAATATATACTAATTTAAGCACTAACGTATATATACTAATTAAATAAAGATAAATCCGTTATCTAGAAATATATATATAAATATATATATATATATATATATATATATATATATATATATATATATTGATTATTCAATTACTTAGGTTTTGGTCATAATAAAATTAAAGCAGCATACAGTTGAATTAAAAAGTGTTCAGTACAATTATAATTGTAGAATTTTTGAATAATTTTCATTTATAAACGAGTTATTACGTTACCTAGGTTTCTACCATGTAGAATCAGGCGATTCGGAATAACAGATTTTACCGTTTTTTTTAAGAACGCTTACTTAACGGGGATTTTTTTTAATGCTTGCGTAACATGAATTTTTTGAATGCGCAATGTTTCAAAATTAGAAGAAATTATAACTTTTTCATCCAGAGTCTACTAATTTTGAAAATTGCGCTTTGAGAAAATCTCGTTAAGTGAGGGCTCAACTACCCCCGCCCAAAAAAAACCCCCGTTACTTTAGCGTTCTTTAAAAAACGGTAAAATCAGTTATTGCACATCTCCTGAAGACACCACATGGTAGAAACCTAGGTCACGTAATAACTCGTTTACAAATTATCTATCTATCTATCTATATATATATATATATATATATATATATATATATATATATATATTTCATTTGTAATACGAGTATCAATTAAAAATAGTGTTCAAACAAATAAATTAAATATGTCGCTTGTTAAAACCATTTCGTTAATCTTTGGAATTTTCCGTAACATTGTATATATATGTGTGTATGTATGTTTGTATGTGTGTATTTGTATATATATATATATATATATATATATATATATATGAGAAAAATGTATGCCAAATTGGGAAAGGCTTCATCCTTTAGGAATTCTAGGAATTCATAGGACTAAAATTGTTCTGTTGGTGCGACTACACATGCACACGAGCAAGGAATGCTGGGATTTTTAAGTTTATTTATTTATTTATTTATCTAGCGGATTTCATTTAGATTCTTTTTATTTTAGCACCACTTTTGTTAGTAGATGCCCCACAGAGTGATAGAAGTTCTGCCAGGAATGGTGAAATGTAAGAGCCAGGGTGAAAATGCCGCCATCTTATATTTTTCATTTCACGCATGCGCGTTGTTTGTTTTTTGTTTTATCGACAGCATAGTATAGTTAGGTCAGTTGGATATCGTCTTTGAGAAAAAAAAAAGGCATCATGATGCAATTCTCTTGCTAGAAATTTGGAAACGGTATATTGAAATGCTTGACATTCGCACCGGAAAATTTCAGAGTATTTGGGTGTCAATCTGAGGACAGTGCAGAGGATTCTGAAAAAGTTGGATAAGTTTGTTGGTTATAACGAAGGTACGGCAGTTTGGAAAACTCATTCTAATAGTTATGATGAGAAAAGAGCTCTCGGATTTGTTGGTGAGGGCCTCATACTCGACACAGAGACATACATTAAGTACCTTGAGGGTGTAGTGCTGTCCTGTGTCAAGAGGGTGGTTGCTGAAAGATCCTATATCTGGTAAGAGAAAATATGAGAACATAGTCATGGGTGTCAGACTATTTATATAGTTACATCTGATCACCTAACTCCCAAGAATGCAACTCTTTTGATTATTATGTGTGGAGCTCAGTTGGGCGAGAGATACAAAAAATCTCCTTGTAACATCAAAGATGAACTGTAGATGATGATTATAGCAGCATTCACCAACGTAAACAAAGAGACTATCCAGAAGAGTTGTAGGAGTTTCCGAAGTTGTGCTGAGGCCGTGGCTGAAGCTAATGGCAATTTCATTGAAGAAATTTTTGAATGCGTAGGCAGATAGACGTGAAACAGATTGTTTAAAAAAAGGCGTCTATTTAAGATATCAGTTTTTTGAAATTATGTATAGATAAAGGAATTGCTATCGGAAAAATATTCCGCTGCTTGGTAGTAGATTTTTTTCAGTTTTCTTGTGGTTTCACTGTCGTATAAATTATTTAAACTATTTACATAGTTCAGACTGTTGTCCTCATCTTTATTTTATTTTACTTAGTTTTTCGTAATCATTTCATCCCAAGCAAGGCATGAATGATACTGGTGCGCAGAGAGAGAGAGAGAGAGAGAGAGAGAGAAAGAGAGAGAGAGAGGGAGAGAGAGAGAGGTACAGAAGATGCTCAAGAAAAGATTATAGGTTGATGGGATTTGGTGGCGTAGATGAGATTTCGGGAGGTAGAAGATGGCAACTGACGTTGCATTTAAACTTTTGGAGATTGTAGCTATCAGGGCAGCAATTATACGAAAGAGAGCTCCACAGTCTGGAAGTGCACGAAAAGAAACTATTAGCATAGAAGTTGCGGTTGCATTTTGACTATTTTGACAGTAGAAGGGTGAGACATAGATACCAATCTAGTAGCACGAGTAAATTTATGTGGTCAGAGCACCAGAGAGATAAAAGTAGAAGCTGTGAATATATTTATAGAAAAGACACAAGTAAACCACGTCGGAGAGAAAAGCACTGAAGGAGTGCTGTTAAGTCAGGATCAACTATGTTGCAGATCCCCCTTTAGATTTTGTGGAGATCCTCAAAATGAATAGCTGTAGCACCCGATTAGATATGGCAACGGTATTCAATGCACAGGCGAATTGTAGATGTGGAACTATGTCTTCACGATACCGGGTTGGCCGAAGATCCCTATTGGCTGTCCAATCAGGAGCTAATTATTCGGGATTCGGACCCATAAATAGAGAACACCCAGAGCAAAAAATAGAGTCGGTCATTCTTCGCTATCCAGAACCGAATCCGTTGCCACTGCATACTCCATTATTGACACTGCCTAATTGCAGTTAATATTTCTTTGAGTTAAGGAAACTTTTTTCCGCCAATCAACTACATTCACCCCTCACTTTGTTTTAACTTGATAAGAAATTATTGTATACCTGTGTAAATAAACGTTTGTTACTGTTTATAACAAACGCTTTTCGTCATTTCTTTGATGGTGTGGCAACTATTCTTCTACTCCGACGCCAAATTCAACACTCCATCGACTGAATTGTATCCATCCCCACTTTTGCGGATCTTATGAAACAAAGTGGGCGCGGAAGGAATCAGAGAACAACCAGTCTGGAACATGTGGTAATCACGAAACCATCGGCCAACCCGGTATCGTGAAAATATAGTACCACATAGATTTATAAATGTGCAAAATAGATTCTGACGAGAAAAACTTTCTGGTCTGACAGAGTAACCCAACTTTCCAAGCTGTAAATGCAGCTGTAGATTTGATGTAGTCGTTCCGCTTAGGGGGTTAGTTGAGAGAGTGAGGCTAAGGTGGCTGGGTGTGTTGCTTTCAAGGAGACTAGCTTTATCCATACTGATGGAAGCAAGAAAACTTGTCATATTAACGATGTTTCGCTCTTTATACGCTCCGGCTATCTTCATTTGATTGATATATCAAACTGAACTCTTTAATTCACCGAGGTAAATTCTTCTATTTCCATAAGTCATGCTTCTTCCAGATGTCTCAGTATGAGTTATTTCCCTTTAACTCAATTCTCGAAATTTTTGTTCGCTTCTTCTGTAGCCAAGTATTGAACTCACAACTCTTTGGGTCAAGTCACTGTATTCAATTAACGCTTTTTATCCACTCTCCTTGAAGAAACCCGGTGAACGAAATTATGGTTTCTTATCAAAATTCCAATCACCTGAAAAATACCGGAGCGTGCAACAGCGAAACTTCGTGAACATGACAACAAAGATGAGAACAACAGTCCAAACCATGTAAATAGTGTAAATAATGACAATAATTCATCTCAGACATATAGAGAGATTCTGAAGAAGTTCGAAGCGTACAACGACCTATGACAACAAAGATGAGAACAACAGTCCAAACAATGTAAGTAGTGTATATAATTACAATACCTCATCTCAGAATTATAGACAAATGATAAAATTTATATATATATATATATATATATATATCGTTTAAATTAGATTGATACTATATATATATATATTGTTGTGCCCTGATTGCTTTAGCTTCAGTTAATCGTACAATCGAATGATTAAGTTATAGTGAAATAATTATTTATGTTCTATTATTCAGCACATGATTTTTCTCAATCGTCGATGGTGACTACGTTCACTTTTCAAAGGACAAGTGTAGCAAGACAATTCACTTTTGATTCACGATAAGTATCAAAAGAGTATTTTAATAAAAGCAGACAAATTTGGCGGCAAAATCATATAATCCAGCAGATGGCCAAATTCATTTGAACCCTTTCTCTTGAGCCTGTTTAAACCTAAAAAAAAAGAATAGATAAATTCAGTAGTTCATCTATTGGCACCAGTATACTTATAATATATAAGTATAATGATGGCGATGGATAAACAACTGATTTTGCCTATTTATATTTTTAAAGGCTTGGGCAGGCTCCAAAGAAAGAAAAAAATCCCAAACATACGTCTTTCCAGATAGTTGTCAAAAGTTAATAAAAACTCATCTCAGTCTTAAAAAAACATATTTCTACGATATTTTAAATTAAAAGCAATATTTGTTTCAAATCTGATTAATTAAACTCTAAATCAGCGAATATTCCTCAAATACACTTTCAGAAAAGTATATTTTATTTTTGAAATAAAGATAATTACGTTGTACTGACAAATCGCTGAAAACTGCTAAAGCTTTAGTGATTTTAAAAACAAAATAAGTTCTCTTCATATCGTTTCATTTCTCACATTTCTCGCCTTTTGCACTTCCTACCGATTCACTGCAGATTCTTCTTTTGGTTTTATCAAGAATCTCTAAAATCATAGCAGGAACACCAGACCAGATTTGATAACAATGTTCAAAGCATGGGAAACTTATGAATTTGTAAAATAGATTCAAACAAAAAAAAAGTTATCTAACACGAAACAGGGGACCAACTTTCCAAACAGCAGGCAACAATTGATTCACAATATATTCAATATAATTTTACCAGAATAAATGCGTTCTCTATCTTCATTCAAACCGTTGCTTATACATTTTGAAAACAATCCACTAGATACAAATCCAACCATGGATTAAATATGCGTCCTGGGGACAAGATTTCGTGAATATTCGGGTCGGTACATGTAAATAAATAAATAAATAAATATATAGTTTAATAATAAAAACTGCATCGACTCAAATATAAGTATCGATTAAAAATAACGTTTAAACAAATAAAATCTATCTATCTATCTATCTATCTATCTCTCTATCTCTCTCTCTCTCTCTCTATATATATATATATATATATATATATATATATATACATATTTGCAGGTTCCATTAAAATAAAAGACAAGTGATAATAGTTATACGGAAACACTATGCATATTCAGTTACAAGTAAAATAAAATACATCCTTAAAAATGGCTAAAGCGCTCGAAAAAAATAAAACATTTATACAATTTTTATATAATTTTTCTTCTGAAAAGAAAAAATATAAGATCACATGATAAATTATATAAAAACAATTGATCACTATACCGTATATGCAATTTTTAATGAAACCTGCACAAAATTAAGATTTCTGCACAAATACACAATATATATATATATATATATATATATATATATATATATTGAGAAGAAAACTCAACACTTAATTAAATGGTTATAAATCTAGAATTTATTTCAGTAATGTGTATTTTCTCTGGATAATATCTATTTCTATCTAATTGATAATTTGAGGAGTCACAGATAGTGTCGAGATATTATAACATATTTACGTTATAAATCTTAAATAAATATAATTGATAATTTATATTAATTACATAAAATTTTTGGGATTATCCTCTCTGTCTTCACGAGTTGGCATTCTCTCCTATATATATATATATATATATATATATATATATATATATATATATATATATATTCTTTATTTGGGCAGTAGTATCTCTTTTATGCAGGTTTCATTAAAAATGACATAGATGTGATGGTTAAGTTTTTATGTAATTTTTCATATAAACTTACGATTTTTTTTCTTTTGAGGACATAACTATATAAAAATTGTCCAATGTTATGTTTATCAGAGCTCTTTCGGCTGCTACTTTTAGCCATTTTGGAAGATGTTATTATGCCTGTAACAGAATATATGTGGTGAAGTAGTAGTATGGGTTATGTACCGAACACGAGTTCAAATTCCAGTGGAATTCTTTGCATTCACTTACGCACAAATATCCTGGGGAAAAATATTAATCCGTCTCTTCCCTCCAGTTATGAGTTAAATAATAGGACAGATTGGGTTCTATAGCCTTGGATCGCAACCAGTTTACCGCAGAAATTAATGGCAAACTACTGTGGGATAATCTTCTGCCCAGTCAGTCATGTCTCTTTCGAGACATGATCGCCCAAGAATGTATCTCGTGTGGCACTTAACGGACTGACTGACCAAACACGGTAAGCATGTTGCTAGCGTGTTCGTTGTTGATGTTATTGAGTGTTGGGCTTTTATTTTTATCAGTAAAGCCTCCATTATATTTAGTCTTTTTTGCATGTGGATGATGCTATGATATTTGTGTTGTCAACCAGTATGTCTCCTTGTGTGTTTAAATGAGATCGAATTGATCTCCGTTGAGAGAGATGCATCATGAGTCATCGTGTCAGTTTCCTAGTTGTATTGCCTATATCTTAAACTTAACCATCATACCTGGTCTGCCATTTTTAATGAAACCTGCATATATATTATTTATAGACCTGCTATTTTCCTAACGTGTTTTTCTTGAGTTACTGAGAATACCATGAACCGAACACATGAGCAACAACAAAGTTCTAGAGACAATTAGAGACAATAGCAACAAAATAGACACTTATACTTAACATCAGGAGGAAACAATGGAAATTTTTAAGTTACAAAATTTTATGCTTAGGGGACAGATCTAGGGCAAGAGAAAAACAATGCATAACCTAACTAAGAAGCTTGAGTAAATAGATGGTGGAGACTTGTTTGTGAGAGTTGTCTAAAAGACAAAATTTATTGAGAGCTACAAAGAACAGAACGTTATGCAGAGCCACGATCCGGAAGGAACACACCGCATTAAAAAAGAACAAGAACAAACTGGAGAGATATAAAGTTTTATAAAAGTGGAGACTTGCAATGTTATTGGTAAATCCTAAATAAAGATTAAACGCACTTGGAAGAAAACACTACATATGTAATATTTGCTATTCATGGCACAAATTCATGCTTTCACAGACTTAGTTTCCTGGGGACAGGTTGGTTGGTGTTTCCTTTATGCTTGTCCTTCATAACTTATGACCTCGTTGCTTACAAAAACCTATTAACATCGGTTATTTTCATTGCTCGTGAACGTCACTGTCTTACATCTGTGGAGATCAAAATAAAAATACGAAATAAATTTAAATAAAAACCTAAATTAAAATGAAAAGACAAAAAATGAATAATAATCTCTCAAAAGGTCACTAACAGGAAAGACCGTCCACGCATGCGTGAGAAAAAAGGGGCTTTCTGGAGCTAAATTGACAACTGAGGAATCTTAGTCTTTTTTTTTTATTTTTCATTTTTTTTAATATTTTTAGATGGGACTCTCAGCGGGACAAGACGTATCTTTTTGCGCGGGATGATTTTTCCCCTTCAAAAAGATCGTCAATATCTTGGAAATAAAAACCAGTCCTAAAATATTCCGAGTGTACGTTTCGTTCTTTTTTCTTTTGCCTATTTATTTCAACAATGAAAGCAATTAAACAAATATTGGGTGTTCAACTGAAAGAAGCCAAAAACCAACCCAGTAATAATAACCATAAAATCCATACGTCTTATTCATCTATCTACTCACATTATCTTCGTATGTTTCTGTAATAAAAAAAAATATTCTATTAAATTTTTATATTCGTATGTGTTTATTTTATTCTGTCGGATTAGCTCTGGTATTCATGAGTCATGCCAACCATCATGGTCCTACATTAAGGTCGGATACTGAGATCCGAAGGCAAATTGGCATAGCGAAAGAAGCATTCCAGAGGTTGAGTAAAGTATTAAGAAATATGACAATTTCACTAGAAGCAAAGAGAAGAGTACTGGATTGCTATGTGTTGTCGATTCTTCAATATGTTAGACAATATCTTCGAAGATGAAGGAAAAACTTGAAGTAGCTGAAGTGTGGTTCTACAGAAGGATGCTGCGGATATCATGGACCGAGCATGTGAGCAATGACGAGGTTTTGGAAAGGATGGAGACAAAGAAGAAATTAATACTGAGCATCTGGAAGAGACAACTAAAGTTCCTGGGGCATGCAATGAGGAAGGAGGGCTTGGAGAACATGATACTGACAGGCCAGATAGAGGGAAAAAGAGACAAAGGAAAGCAGCATATAACATATTTGAAGGACCTGATTAGGTGGATGATGGAACCAGGGTTGCATTGTGTAACAGGAGAAAGCGTGCTAAGACCCACCAGGGACAGAGAAATGTGGAAAGCCATGATCGCCTACGTCCTGAAAGGACATGGCACATAAAAGAAGAAGAAGTCATTAGGGTGGCATTCTATGTTATAACATAGCTGGACAATGTAGGTGGTTGCTGGGCGACTAACTCGTCTTGATCCGTGGATTGGCATCCAGAACAGTAGACCATTTGCAAATTTTGATTTGCTCGCTAGCAGTGTCCTGCAAAGCGTATTCTGCGTTTGCCGAAGAGTGTTGAAATATCAGGGATAGGTCCCTATAACTGTGATTTAGTTGGATGTTGTTTCCAGGAGATATTAAGTATATCTCTCAGCATCTGAGTGTAGGTTCCATCAAGCTTAGACTCAAGGGTTTAAAATTGTTGAAATATCAGGGATAGATCCCTCTAACTGGGATTTATTTGGATGTTGTCTCCAGGAGATGTTAAGTATAACTCTTAGCATCCGAGTGTATGTTCCAAAATAGTAAAATACAACAATAGCATTGCAAACATAAATTATATTTTTTATAATATAAATTATTGGTGTTAATCAAACAGCATTTAATACCTAAAAAAAGCCGGAGATTTTTTCCGCCAAATCGTTGCTTTAAAAGAAAATCGGAGTAAAAATTGTAATAATGCTTCATCTCAGAATTTCACATCGACAACTTTTATTTATTCAAATACATTATTCAGTTATCAAAATATTGTCTCTCCTTTTCCAATGTCATTTCGGCATTTTTTTTTAGCTGGATTGTGTATTTTACAATAAACGAACGATTGATATCTTGAATTTATTGAAACTACTAGCCAAGGTTGTGGAAGAACTTCCCACTCCACTTTTAGGTTCTGTTGCTATGTTGCTAAACTGAAAAATAACTATTCGACCTCTTTGCTAAAAAAGATAATTTCACTTCCAATGCATCATTTAAATGGGCTAGTTGCAGACACTCCAGTAACAGTTTATCCATGTTCCTCTAATTTGTAATAAATAATTCCAATTGAAGCCTGCGATCTATAGAAATTCACTCTTTTTCCCCAATAGATTCCGTTTAGGTTGAGATATCAAAAACTGTTTTAGATGTAGACACGATTTTCTTTGTTTTCCATTGTCGTTATGAATCCATTTTCATCAATAATGGCTATTTTGTGCAAAATAGCATTTTCTACGTCAAAAAAAAAAAAAAAAAAAAAGGACAGAAAAAAGCGTTTAATTGCTGACTGGTGTTCGTTTCTGTATATTTGTGTAGAACATATTTTCTTATATTTAAAATTTATCCAATGCTGGTAAAGGAAGTAGTGCAATTGGGTGATTGCATAAGCAATAAAGTTTTGGGTAATATTCAACATTGCTTTTAAGATTGTATAAAAGATGACGCTACGAACTTTTGTTCGAATCTGATAGGAAGATAGATGTGTGCGTCTGTGTGCGCGCGCGCATGTGCGTGTCAATGACTGGGACATGAGAAAGCTGGCAGACTGGCAGATAGATAGAGAGAGAGAGAGATAGTGAACACACTGAGAAAGATATGAGTAGATAGATATGAAGAGACTGAGATAAATAGATAATTTGATAGATAAAAAATAGAGATATTAGCATGTATATATATATATATAACTGGACTTGATGCTACAGACCATAAATAGCGATTTGAATGTACAAAGGCACTTTTATGTATGCCAACGATCTCTTCTGAAGATGTATTGGCTTAAAAAGATTCTTTAAGTTTAAATATAAAAAGTGCCTTTGTAACTATTCAAACACACACACACACACACACACACACACACACACACACACATATATATATATATATATATATATATATATATATATATGAACGGACTGAGACAGATATGACTATATATATATGAATGAACTGAGACAGATAAATAATGAACAGACTGAGAAAGAGAATAAGCATATATATATATAAAGCTTAGAACCAAATTAATAAAAAATTATCCAAATGTTGGATAATATATATTTATATGTGTGTGTGCGTGTGTGTGTGTGTGGATAGATAGATAGATAGATAGATAGATAGATAGATAGATAGATAGATAGATAGATAGTCAGTCAGTCAGTCTGGATGAGATAAATAGCTGTTTTGCAGCAATCAGATTATAAAAATATTACGGAAACACTTCCGGGTGATAAGGTATTTTTCATCTTTTTATCTTTCGATAAAAAAATATGAAAAAATATCTGAATGATTCAAAGTCACCAGTAGGAGTTGCCTTGAAAGATGACATGGCTTAAAAATCGTTGCGGTTCAGAAGTATAAGTTAAAGAAACAAAAATCACAACACGTCTCACGATGAACTGGGATCGATGAAATCAAGTCATGAAAAATGACTCAACAAAAGAGATGGCAGACTTAGGGATCAATAAAACACACTGGGGAACAGTGATCATTAAACTTAGAAGACAAGCAAGACAAGGAGAGTTAATATAAAAGCGACAGCGAGAGAGAAAAAAGTTATAAAATAAACCTGTTCCTTATCTCAGGAACAACAGATGTTGTTTTTCAGTTTAGTTTACCCTGCTATGCAACAACAACAATACTTTAAAGATAAGGGTACACGTTCCTACATTATTGTTGTTAAACGAAAGGGTGGATTTGCCGGGTGACAGAGCAGTTATTGAGAGAAAACAAATACATGAGTACAATGAACCAGTATGAGAAAAAAGATGAGAGAAAGAGAAAGATATATATATATATAGAGAGAGAGAGAGAGTGACAGACAGATAGACAGAGAGAGACAGAAATTTTGGAAGGGATGGGGAATTAAAGAGGGAGAAAAACTCGTCTGTTTCCCAGTTTTTGCTCCACCTGTTGAATTTAAATTAGCGAAGAAAACAAGACAAGTGAACAGAAGGAAAAGTGGGCAGCTAACAAGAATAAAAAATAATAATAAAAAAAAAAAATGTGAAGAAATAAAAAGCTGTGTGATTCATTAGTATGTGCGCACACGTGTATAGTGGTTGACTATATCTTCCTTTGTCGTTAGTGTTCTGTGTTCGGGCCCAGGTAAAAACCAAGCCACCTGCTCTTTTTCGCCATTTGACTTTGGCTTGTACAAAGCAAAATTTAGTAACTACTAACTTCCGCTTAATAAATGAGGTCGTTACATATTGTCTAGTATTTAATCCTTTAAGCCCTTATAAAAACTAGAATATCGAATGCATATTTTAAGGTTTCATAATCAATTCAACCCAAGCAAGGCGATAAAGCCACTAAGACACAGGGGACTATTGAGAGGAAACAAAAACGAAAATAAATTAGAAGAAAGAAGAAACTGCAAGCCCAGTCCTTAATAGGAAACAAGAATAAACCTCTATTCCTATTCAAAAGACCGAAAAGACGGGTGAATCGGATGATAGGCGAATCTCAGTCTCAACTTGGAAGAGTAATTCAATACAATCTTTCCAGTTTACTTGTACCGAATAAAGCCGTGCTCCTTTAACATATATTTAATCACATTAAGCGGTATTTTTGGTGAAACCTTGTATTTGAGTAGACGCCCCGTTTATTTATTGAACAATATATTTATTTTCGTCTACTGTCTGACTATTCGAAAAATCTTATAAAAGAAAAACATCCGCTCTCAAACAGATTCAGACCGATAAATGAAAATAAATAGATATACTGTTTAACAAATACAGTCTACACAAATACGAATATCTACTAATAACTTTTAAAGTGATAAGATCTGTCGGATTAATCAATAACAATCTATTATTTAGAAAATTACTCGGTACATATATATATATATATATATATATATATATATATATATATATATATAAATTGTGTGTATTTTGGCAGCATTTTTTCATTAATGCATGTTTCATTGAATAATATAGACAAGTTTTGTCTATTAATTTTGTGTAGGATCCGTTCATACCGTCTGATATACTTGATGGTGATGTCGTTGAAAGACAACAAAAAATCACAATAATTGTTGATTTTTTTATCGGATCTAAGCTTTCGGCTCACATAAGCCATTATCAAAGAGTAAATATTAACACACAGTAAACATAGAACATTTAAGTTATTAACAATAAGGAGAATTGAAATGAAAATATAAGTCCATCCCTACCGTGGCGGATGGCCGAAGACAGTGACAAAATAGTGGTGTTGTGGTCCCTGGTCTGATTACAGACATTTGAGTACGTTTTTGGAAATATCAAAATTGATTGTATTCAAACCAGGTTTAAATTGTTTTATGTAGATTGCTTCGAGGATTTTTAGTTTCTGTTTGTTATTTTCTTGTTTAAGTATGTACGTGTTATCAACAAGCGTTTTTCTCAGAAGTGTGCGTTGATAACCGTGTTGTTCTAAATGACGGAATATATTTGAATTTTCATTTAAGTGCAACGTCAGACTCCGTGAGAGCGAATTTGTGGTGTGGCCACAATATTATTGAATATATATATATATATATCCGCAAATCCTTCGTTTTTAGGTTATTAAAATTATATTTACGGTAAATGCTGTCAAATATACAACACAAGATACAATCCAAAAATACTTTTACAAACTTTTGAAGGTGTTTCTTGACACCAGAACAAGGTAAAATGTTCATATAAACATATGCCTAAAAGGCCATCGTTGTACCTCAACACATCTGATAACAAATGTTCAAAATGTCCTCTCACTATTTACATTATTCGGACTATTGTCCTCATCTTTGTTGCCATTTGTATGACGTTTCGGCCATTGTACACTCCGGCCTTCTTCAGGTGCTAGGAATTTCAAACCAAACCCTTTATTACACACACTGGGGTATATCATTCTCATTTCTTGCGTAAACCCTTTTTTGGTAAGCATGAGTTATCTCTCTAGAACACTCTAAGTTACTTGTTCACCAATGCTGTAGCTATGTTGTAGCAATGTTGTGAACTAACAACTCTTTTGGTCAAGTCACCGTAACTGGTTCGAAGTTCCTAGCACCTGAAGAAGGCCGGAACGTACAACGGCCGAAACGTCGTACAAATGGCAAGAAATATGAGGACAATAGTCCGAATAATGTAAATTGTGTAAATACTACCTCATCTCAGAATTATAGACAAATACCAAAATGTCTTCTGTTTGCCAATACACATGCATGCACCCGTTGGATCATTGACTGGTGGACCCTCTCAAATATTTGCACACGATATTAAATGATTTTGCAGGCCCCATGACACGTCGATAAAGCGTCTTTGCATTATTAATATCTTCTGCATAAACCTAATGCTTTACGTGGCCCTACAGAGCCACGTAAAGCATTATTATCCTATTCAAAGGATTGAGGTCGAGGGAACATGCAGAGCATAGACCCGAGCCTCACCTACTTATTCATCTACTATAGTAGATGTCAGTCAGTGCACAGCGAACAATGCGACTAAAATTTGCTGGAGCCTTATTAAACATGAACCACATGTATCTTTGTATTAGCAGGGATACATCCTTTAGCAGGTCTGGAAGTGTGTTCGAAATAAATTGCCTGTAGACAGCTCCTGTAAGATGTGTTTGGAAAACTTACAGACTATCAGTCACTTAAAATTTCAGCCCAGAGATTAATCCTAAACTGATCTTGGTGTCTAGCCTGTATTGTAGCACTGGAATTCCGATTCGCCAACAAATCTTGGTTGTTTAAATGTGTTATTCCATCTCTTCTAAATTTTGCCTCATCTATAAACAAGACTGAAGAGATAAACAACGGATCGATAGTTTGGGTAATAAAGTTTTCCCGTGGAGAGTCATCAGAAAGCGAAAGACGCAGCATACGTTGTAAATGATACGGACAAAGAAGCTGCTCTTGAAGTACTCTCCATGCGGTACTATGAAATGCGCAACATGCTAGGGTTAATTGACATGTGCTGATGCAGGAATTGTCTCCGACAGCCTGTAGAATGTGTTCTTTGCGGTCAGGTGTACGAACAGATTTCGATCTTCTTCGATCCATAGTTTATGGTGCCGCGGATCCTGTCTCAGCAACGCGACGATAAACAGTAGTAAAAGTTATATGACTCGGTTGCCTTTGGTCTGGAAACGCAATCTGAGACAGACGTGTAGTTTTGCGCCCATACCATTTGCACAGCCGCATGTAAAAATCATATCTGCCTGCTCACAATATGAATATTTAGTCATTGTTGAACGGAACACTTCTCAGATAACTCACTACTGTACATATTAAACTTTGAAGACAGTCTTGCCACAAATATAACCTACTCTAAATGATAACACAGCGCTATCTATCGTAAACTTGCCTTAAACTTAATGACCCAAAAACAAAGAAATAGCTGACATATATTTATATGAATTTCATCCGTGTTTGTGTAAGGAATCCATCCCCAAAGTTTTCAAAAGTATTTTTGATACACTTATATATATATATATCTCAGAAAAAAGTGCGAGAAGCCGTGAACGTTTTGTTTAAAGTGTAGATTTATTGTTGTTATTATTATTAATAATATTACTTCCATTTTATATGATATATTAAGTGTTCATAATAGTATTTGTGTCGCTACGCGCGTTTCGAGTCAAAAGTTGACTATCTTCAGGCGAATAAAGTTGTGACTTTACATATATATCGAGATCAGTTTGCTTTTTTGAAGGCTAAAATATCGTGTATATATAGATAAGTGGTGAGCAGTTCACAAATTTCATGCGCGTGTTTGTTTATTTTTTGTTTCTGTTTTTGTTTTCACAATCGCACGTTAAATCTCTTCCGTTTTGGAAGTCAGTCAGTCACCTTTTGTTGGCCAGAAATTTTTTTTACATTGACCTGTGAAATTTGATTTCGTCTTTATACTTAAAAATTGTTTTCAGCGATTTTGATTCAATTCTACTCTACGGGTCATCTAGTTCTTTTTGTTGTTTTTGGAATATTATTTTTTGCAATCGTTCGCGATTCTTTTTATTTAGCGCGTTTGAATGTAGTGTGTCTCTGAGTGTATGTTAGTTTTTTCATGTTTTGTTGAGGGAAGGTTTTTATAGATATTTCTTCCTGCAACATGATTGTGTCATAATCTGCATTTTGGTAGATAGGCATTACTTTGAATTTACTGCCACTACATTCGTGTAAATGTTGGGAAACGTACAATTTCCTGTTATTGGCTAGTTTAATGTTACTTCTGCGCTAATTCTTTTATTCAGTCCTTGTGTCTCCTCCACGTATATTTTTGCGCATTCATCTCATCTTAGAGCTTGCAGCTCAGATTTGTATTTTATTTCGAATGTAGATATGTTTTCGAACTTGAAGTGGTTTCCTTCTATTACTATGTTGCATACCTCACATCTTTTTTGTTGCATTTTGTTTCCCCTGTGTTGTGTGTTGCTCGAATTTTGATAAGATTCGTGTGTTTTTCAAATTTGGGGGTTGGCGTTTGCTTTTAATTATTTTAGTTGTCTTTAAAATTTCCTTTATTTTATCATTTTTATTGAGTAATTTTATGTATCTTTTTATCTTTGTAAATAATTCTGGACTGCTTTTGTTGTGTGTGGAGACGTATGCGAGAATGTTTCTTTTTTATTCCAGAGAGATTATGAAGGTATTTCTTCTGCCAGTTAAAAACCCTTGTTTATTAGTGGGGTGGGGTATCCTCTTATTTGTAGTGTTTTTCGTAGTTCCTCTAGGTGTCTTTTACGAAGGGTTTCATCGACTACTATTGTGCAAATTCGTCGTGGTAGAGAGTTGGGGATGTATTTTAGACAACTTCCAGGGTGGTGACTCTTGAAATGAGGTATTGCTGGGTGTCTGTGGGTAGATGTCTGTGATGATGTAATTGTTTTTGTTTTTTATGAGTGAGTATGTCTAGGAATGGCAATTCATTATAGCTATATTCTCGTGTGAACTTAATTTTTGGGTGCATGTTTCGGAGTAGATTAGAACAACCACTATTTTTGTTTCTACATGCATATATATATTTGTTTGCCTTTTTTGGACATTGTTGTTGAGCGTAGTAGAGGGGGTTTTTCTTACAAGTATTTATCGTAAACCCACCTTTACTGGCCTGTATATGAGTTAGTGTGCGTTTCCACCTACCTCAAGGAAAATTAATCTTATTAAAACCTTGGTGTACAGGGCACTCAAATTTTGTTCTCCTACTAAACTGAACACTGAATTTGAGAATATCTGGAAGCCCTTATTAATTATATTATTAATAAGAAGACTAGATAATTTCATTCTCCTAAAGTTCAGAGGCCTCTAAGTGTCCGGTTTATTTGAAGGTTCCTTGGATTGGGGATAAGAGCCAAAGCTTGGTTAAGCAAGTTAGCAAGTTGGTTTCTGTTTTTTTTCCCGTCTGCGTTTTCGTCGTTTCGTAAGGATGAATTGTCCTACATCAAATTAAGTAATTTGATATGTGAATTTAATTGCCAGTGCACTGCTGGTTATGTGGGGCGTGTAACCTTACATTTGGAAACAAGAATTAATCAACCTTTTAAAATACGATTTGGCAAAATAGATAACATGTGTTATCTTCCCTCTACAAAATATGGAATCGGCTATTGCTCAACATCTAGTAAAGAATATAGCCTGTGCCAAGTCGTATAGAAAAGAGTGGTTCAAAAGTTTGCATATAGCTGGTTCGAATATTCATTTAAAGTTTTTAAAATCAGTCTGTATATCTTAACGTAAACCTTTTTTTGCCGGCAGAAGGATTTCGTGAAGTTTCTACATTTGTTTGGGGATTATTTTATTTTGACTGTCCCTCGCTAATTGCGTACACGCGATTTCTCCTCCCCTCGTTATAAATATATATATTTTTAACGTGTTTCCCCACTTTTTTTATTTGCTTTTCATTTTCGTTGCTTTTTTTTTTCGTTTGATGTATAATTCCAATGATTTTCTCCTGATGAGTTGTTGGACGAAAGGACGTTAGGGACTGTCAATAAATCCCTTGTTTTTAAAATAGTATACAAATTTCGTACCTCTAAACATTTGTTTATATATATATATATATATATATATATATATATATATATGTGTGTGTTTGTGTGTGTGTGTGTGTGTGTGTGTCTGTGTGTGTGTGTGTGTGTGATAAAGATTGGTTTCAGAAATGAAACAGACTGTCATTCTCAGTGTTGACCCCAGTGTCTACTTTTAGATTTACATTGGTCTTTTCTTGAGATTTAGCATTTTTTACTCATAACATTCAACCTCGGCAGTGGTTGAATATATTCTTAAGTCCGACATTGAGTGAATCTAGGCAGCTTTCAAGCTTCACCATTAATTCAGTTCTCAACCAAATTTCAAACAGTTTACGGAGTTAGGTAGGTCATCTCCTTAGCTACATTTCGAAAAAATATTTTGAATTTTGGTTGAGTAGAAAAAAAGTTACATCAAAATATGTGAAGTCCGAAAAGGGAGACTAACTACATAAGTACATAAGTGAGTGAGTGAGTGAATGACTAACGCTTGTAATAATGAATCTTTACTCTTTATAACTTTTTCAGTTTTATATTTTTGCATGCGGTTCTCAACATTTAAATACTGATGATATCTTTTATCATTTTTGTCAATCAAACTTTGTTTATCACTTACCATTTTATCAGAATTGATTATCAGAATTAGTTATAAATAATCATATTTTATTGTGTTTTTTTTTTCATCAATTGCATACAAACTTTTTCTTTTTTATATTTTTTAATGCGTTTTTCAGCATGAAATTTATATTATATTCATAGCAATGCCTGGAAAAATAATACATTACATGAAAAGTAATATTCTTAAGATTATATTAAACCTGGAAAAACAGGACAAATTATTAAACCTGGAAAAGTAAAGGACAAGATATTTTAGTAAAGTAAAGATACGAAATTTCTTACTTAATATATTGCAGCTAAAAATAAAATTTGAATGCAATATATATATATTTTAATCGTTTCACCCCAAGCAAAGTGGTACCGCAACTGATGCGCAGGGGGCTACATAAGAGTAAAACTTTAGACCGGAGGAGAGTGAAAAAACAGACGAATCAGTTACAGTGGGTGTCAGAGAAAGTACAAGAGAAGGATGGGAACACAAGAAATTTTTGATATTTTACTTCACTAGAATATCTTGTCCTTTACTTTTCCAGGTTTAATAATTTGTCCTGTTCTTTTCCAGGTTTAATATAATGTTAAGAATATTACTTTTTCTGTGCGCATTTTTCCATGTAAGCCATTTTTTACTTTAAAACTATATATTTAATCATATGTGTTTGTGCGCACGCGTGTGTGTGTGTGTAACAAACTAAAAGTATCAAATTACTTAAATGCTATAAGAAATTAAAACCATCTAACCCTATTACCGGAAATAACATCCCGACCAACTCCAAAATAAAAGCTGTACCAGGCCAACATTATTTATGGAGTGAAATGACCTATGGAGAACTGCGTTCCCAACGAAAACAACCCAATAACTAATTACGTTAGTGACACTGCCACACGTCTGTCAAGATGACTGACGCAACAGCTGTCCGATCAGTGCTCAATACGGTTACATTTAAACCAGCATAGAATCGTAATAATCTAAATAAGCAAAATTCTCGCCGAGAACACGAATGTGAAACGTACCTTCCACTATAAAAGCGTTTAAATGTGGTAGAAGCTCTTATAATAAAAAAGAAACAGAAGACCAATCATTAATAACAGTAATTATGAACATGGTCAGAATGTACTGTCCGTATTTAGAAACCTTCATTCTATGTACAATAACAATTACTCACGCTTTATTATCGTAGCGATAAAAAAGCGATCCTTGAAATACAAAAGCAATCCTTGAAAATGGCTAATGATTTTTTTTCATAATTGTTTGACCCCAAGCAAGGCAAGAACACTACTTGTGCGCAATGGTTACAGTGAGAGAAAAGAAAGAAAGAAAGAAAGAAAGAAAGCGACAACAACAAGGTACAGGAAATGTAGGAGAAAGGATAAGAGAAATTGAGAATTATGGAGATATAATATGGCAATTGACGTTGCATTTAATATTTTAGAGATTGTAGCTATCAGGGAAGAAAGTATGTGAAAGTAAGTAGAAGTGACGGTTACATTTGACTATTTTGACGGTAAAAGAGTAGAACCTAGATGCCAGTCTAGTAGCACGAATAAATTCATTTGGTCGGAGCACCATGGAAAGAATCTCGTCAGAGCAGAAACCGTGAAAATTTTTGTAGAAAAGACAAGGGAAGGCACGAAGTTGTTCGGATCCAGCAAACCGTTGGACAATTTTTACATTCATTAACTTCACAAAAGAAGAAAAATATAATACATAAACTAAACAATTTTGTTTTGTTATTCTCATTCAATGCAACAGCTAATTTATATATGCGGAGTAATGTATAGCGGATCGGACTGAGGAATCAGAGAACCGCTATTCAATTCGAATTACAGTTGAGTTAATACCACTCATTAACTCAACTGACTTGGAGTGGTAGCACCTGTTAGGGTCCCAGCTATGGGCAAATAGTTAATCCCCAAACTGGAGTCAAAACACAATGAAAGTATAAAAATACACTTTTATAAAAATATATACATAAAAACAGACTTTTATAGAAAAATATACATTTTTGAAGGAGAAATATTGCCAACAATACATTTTTGAAGAAAAAATTATTACTATAACACATTTTTGAAGGAAAAAGAATTCTCAGCAAAACATTTTTAATACAAAACTAGAAGACATTTTCAGTTTTCTAAAATAAAAAAGAATAAAAACAAAGAAATTTCATTAAAAAGTCAACCTTCTCACTATAACCGAACATTAAAAAATATCTTAAAACCCTACCTTTTTGGCATTAAATAACCCGCAGAGGTTGATAAGCCGTTAAACAAAACTCAAACTCAAACAAGGTCAAAAACGAAAATAAACGAATTTACTTAACTGTTCATTTCAAAGTTTAAAAAAAATACTTCGAGAGAAATACAAAATCAGTTATCCTTTTTAGGGGTCTGTGAACTAATCTTTTGCGCTTTTAGGTATTGAGATTAAAATTCTTTCAAGCATTAAAAAAAAAAAAAGAATGTCAAGCGCAAAGCTTTATCCGGTTTGAACATTTTTAATCTTTTTGAAGCTGATATTAAAGGATTTCTTTAACGTATTTATTCCTCTACTTGCTGTAATGTCCAACGACGCTCATCTACATACCTCTTCCTCTATGCGCTGTGTCCCTTCGAAACGTAGGCAATCATGACCTTCCACATCTTCCTATTCCTGGTAGCTCTTAACATGCTTTCTCTTGTTACCCTCTATTCCCCTGCTCTGCCATCCATTTACCCAAACCCATCAAGTGTGTCATGCGTTGATTTCTTCATTCCTATTTCCCCTCTACTGTCCTGTGAAGATCAGATTCTCCAAGCCTTCCTTCTTCATTACATGTCCCGGAAACTTCAGCTCTTTTCCTGATGTTAAGCATCAGTTTCTTTTTCGTTTCCATCCCCTCCAAAACCTCGCTGTTTCTCATATGTTCGGTCTATTGTATTCTTAGCATTCTTCTGTTGAAAAAAGTCTTACGTAGTGAGAAAGGAAACTAATTTTTTTTAAATTGGCTGCCTCTTGCAATACCATCATTTACCTTTTTCGCCGTCAAACTACGAAAACAAAAATAAAACAAATGTAAGCTGGAATTCCGATCCGTAAACTTGAAATGTCTTTTGCCCTACAAAGAGCAACCACTCCCTGATGTCTGCAACACTTTTTAAAAAGCTGATGATAAAAATATTGTGCTATATTTTACATACCCACTCAGTAGGTATAGCGTTTTCCTCTGACCCTCTTGCTCTTGTGAGCATCAGATTTCCAAAACCCTCTTTCCTCAATATGTGTCCTAGAAATGTCAACTTTCTTTCCCTAATGCTAAGTATAATTTTCCTTTTAGTATCCATTGCCTCTAAAATTTTGTCGTTGCTCATATATTCGATCCATGATATCTTCAGCATTCTTCTGTAGAATCACGTTTCGTTGTCATTAAAATAAGAATAAATGAGAATAAATTTGAAATAGATCAGAAAAGAAGAAGGGGTAGGTACAAAAAAGGAAATAGAAGAAAAATGACCGTAAAAAGAAAAAAAAACCCAAAAAAACAAAAGAATGATGGTGTCTATCATTGTGCAACAACTCCCTGATGTTTGCAGCACTTTTACAAAAACTCAACGTTATTGTGCTACATTTGACATGAAGTGACAATGCAGAATTCAGAAACATGTTCTTCTTTGTGTGCCGCGTCCCCTCATGACGTATGCGAGTATGACTTTCCACAACTTCCTGTCTATTGTAGATCTTAATAATCTTTGTTATTTCTCCTAAAAATCAAGACAATATATAACTAGACAATTAAAAACGGAACGGTATTTTACATGTATTTTCTAACTCTACCATCTATGACAAGGTAGTGAATACGAATTATTAGTAACTCTCTTCTCTTCACTGTTTACAAATTCGCGAGTCAGTGCTAAAATCTTTTTGATCAATTGGAAAAAGGATTAACTCCGTACTGAGGGGAAAAGACCAAGCCAAATTTCGCAAGCTTATGTGAATTATATTCTAACCAATGAAAAAGGAGTGATTTACAGAAGTGAGAGAAGTTAACAAGTCAGTGTCAAAATGTTATTTGATATAAATAGAGAAAGAAAGTTGAGTCAGTCAGATAGAAGCGGAAATCAGATTGAACACCGCCACGATGTAAAAGCAAAATTTCAAAACGCTGAACCGGGCATAGCGTCTCGTCGACCTACATACGCTCTTCCTCTCCTTCTCGAGTGAAATTTTCTTTTATCTCTTCTTTGTCTTCACCTTCTCGTCGTCAACAAAGAAGAAGAAGAAAAAAATAAAAGAGAAAAAGAAGACAACAAAAGTAAAACACTTCAACTGACTCCTAAATTTAACGACGATAAGTACAATTTTCCTTTATCGCTTTTTATTCCTCTTCACTTACTCCCCGGTCGCAAAAAGAAAGAAATTGACAAAGACCTTACTACAACAAACGAACTCTGGATTTATAACTCTTTACTGGTATTTCTCGTCGGACATTTTTAAAATTAATAATTTCACTTTCTACAATTTGATGTTATTCTGTTCTGTAAATAATTTTTTCACTTAAACATACAGACGAAGCAATTTTATTTTTTAACCTTCTGAACGGGATTAAATTGTGGAGAGTTCGGTTATGTTTGGCACAAGGCCAATTTGATAAATCTGATCGAGCTCCCTATAACAACACCACACAATATTAAATGAGAGTTAAGAGAAATAAAAATGTAGGTCGGACATAATCGATATCACAGAGACATTGTAAGTTTCACAAGCATTTCTTTAACTACTTTAACATGCTCTTCGCTAGGACGACATATGGTTTTGAATTATCTTTTTCTTAAATTGGTTGCCAACCAAGGCTGAAGAGCCAAGTCTGTTCTACTATTATCCCAAAGCTGGTGGAGAGAAGAGATGAATTCATACCTATCCGTGGAGTATTTCAGAGTAAATGAGTGTAATGAAGCCAACCCTATTTCGACCCATCTTCGAGCAGTTTATTCATTTCACCACCAGCAGATATAAAGAAAGGAATGTTCTAAAATATAACGCAGCCAAGTTACTGAGTGCGTCTGTTAAGTGGACGCATTACAGAATGTTTCTTCACATTGCTTTTTTAAAATTCTTTTTCACCTTTACACAAATTACGTGATACTTTTTAACAGAAACATGTCTCAATAGAGGGCGTTTTATTTCAATGTTCCACACTTAATACAGAACTTTAAAAGATATAAATTCAAAGATTTCGATCGCAAATAAAGACAAGTTCCTCGGTCAGCGATTATTACTATACTTAGACCGATAAATATATTCAGTTAAAATATCGATATTCTGACGCGTTTTCCTATTTTTTCTGATTATTACGAGAGCGATACAAAAGTCTTTCTAATAGAAGCAGACTTGGTTGATTCATAAGTTTTACAAATGTCTGCTCTTGCAAAATCCAACCAAAATTTTATTGATCATCGATTGTTTTATACACAGAAAGTTTCCATTTGTCTCACATAAAATGTAGACTCGAAATATCGAAAGAATTAGATATCGTTTAATTGTTTGACAAATAAAAACTGTATATGTAATAAAACTGATATGTAATAATAGGAGTTTAATGATGGATATATTTTGGTTCGTAATTTCTAGGAAGATTTTACAGAACTTATTCAAGATTCGAATAAAACAGACGTTATTTTTTTAAGTAATTTACAATATTTAAGGATGTGTATTATGGTGCAGTGGATATCGACTCGGAACGACAAATCGGGGTACCGAGTTCGAATTCCAGTTGCATTCCTTGCATTCACTTACGCACAAATACCCTTGAGAAAGGTATTAATCGTCTCTTCCCTCCAGTTATGGGTCAAACAATAAGACAGATTGGGGTCTATAGCCTTGTCTGGCAACTAGTTTACCACAGAAAGCGATGGCAACCTACTGCGGGATAATCTTCTGCCTAGTCTGTTATGTCTCTTTCGAGACATGATCGCCCAAAGCGTGTATCACGTATGGCATTTAACAGACAATATTTAAAATCTATAGTGGTGACAGCGATAAAATTAGTACATTAACCTCCTAAGATGATATTTGAGGCTCATATTTGCATTTTTGCTATTGTTTATGCCTACACTGACAATCTGTCTCCCTCATTTTCTGGAAACATTGCGTTAAACCAATGTCATTGTACTTTTCTCTCGTCGTGAAGGATAAAATTCAGTCAGGAGAATACATATTAAGATTTGCTATATGTATAACGGAAGAGGGCTCAATACAGCATTGATAGATATGGCATTGGACAGTCAAGACGCCATCTTCTGACCAATTTGGTCTGAATATCGCAGTCGGTCGAGAAAATGACATGCAGTGTTGATTTATTCCACTGTTGATATCCACAGTCTCTCTCTCTCTCTCTCTCTCTCTCTCTCTCTCTATATATATATATATATATATATATATATATATATATATATATATATATTCTTTTAATTCTTAAAATGGGAAATAATAAAAAAAATGTCCCGATTACAACAAAGGCAGTAAATTCTGTAATTTATGTGGTGAGGAGAAATTAGCGATAGCTATGTTCGAACCTGCCCATAATCTACTTAATGCTAAAACAGAAATCCTAAACAAATGTAAATTCCATAAGATTAAATTTCTTGCTTAGTGTGTTAGAGTAGGTTTTTTTTTTTTTTTACCTTAACCCCTCCCCCTGGTTTGTGTACTGGTATGGTTCGTCCTTGTCTTGGTGGTTGTCTATTTATTTGGTTAATCTTTGGTTTTGCCTTTGCCCTGACGAGCCGTAGTGTGAAACCGCGGTAGGTTTTGGCTAGCTTGAGATTCTTTGTATATATATATATATATATATATATATATATATATATATATATATATATATATAAGGGCTAATAAAATAACCGAAAGCGCTCGGATATAGAACATTCGAACACATTTTTACCCACTTTATACCGTAAAAGAAAACACTTGTACGAATGCAAGAAAAATTGAATAAAAGGCTTAATCGTTATCCTTCGTCGATTAGTTTTAGTTATATATATATATATATAGATAGAACGTTCGCTTTCTGACCATGAAGCCTGGTTTCAAATCTCATCGTCGCTGATTTGTCAAGAAAGTGACTTCTTGATGTTATCGGTCTGGAGGAGGAGGCCATCGCAACGAGCGGCACATTTGGAAAGTGCTTGAAAACCATACCACGCGCTGACCAAAGTCTTGTGTGTGAAACTCGAGAGACGGCCCCTTTGAGGAACCGTCGATGGTTGTGCTAGATCAAAGTCACAAGTCATCGTGACCGAGGGTTGAGTGTCCTGGCCTTGTTCAGACTGATGTTCAGATTGTTGTGTTCAGACCTGATAACGCACTCTCTCCTGGAAACTGTAACTTATGTCCGCTCAGAATAGTTGCAGTATTAAACCGCAGGTGGGCTCGGCGGGCAAATGTACCTAAGCAAGCGTCTGCAAAGGGGATTAGCTAGCCGCCCTGGAAGACGGGTATTATTGGATACGAGTGGCTAGCCATTATATATAGGTGATTTTTTTATTTTTGTGCGACATTTTTATTACTCAAAACGTCATTGTAGCGAACACTTGGAATTGATTTGAAATAGACGACAGATTTTTATTAATTAAACAGTGTGTTTTTCGTCTATCAACCTGCGCATTCTAGACATCCGCTCCTTTATAGGGTAAACCACCGTTTGATCCAAGGTGCTTTACTGCTCGACTACGAAGAGCGTCAAAGTTAACAAATAATAATAAATCAAAAACAGAACGGGCGATTATTATTATTTCTTTAATTAATGAACAGTCAGGTACGACGATTATTACAGACCAGTCAGCTCTTTACTGCTCTTTATTGGTATGTGTGATTACTCATTTCTTCTTCTTTATTACGTGCCGTGTCCATTCAGGTCGTAGGCGTTCATGGACCTCCACTTACTCTTATCTGTTTCTCTTAACATTTTTTCTCCTGATCTCTCTCGCAAACCCTGCTCCGCTATCCACTTGTTCACGCTCATCAAGTATGTCGTGCGTTGTTTTCTTCTGTCTCTCTTTCTCTCTATCCGTGCCGTGAGTTCTAGATTCTCCAAGCCTTCCTTCCTCATTACGTGTCCCAGAAACTTCAGCGCTCTCTTTTTGATGTTAAGTATAAGTTTCTTTTTCGTTTACATCCTCCCCAAAAGCTCATCGTTGCTCACATGTATTTCTCTCATCCTGAGGAGATTGTCCAGCATTCGCCGCCATATAGCACTTAACTGGCTGATATTTATACCTCAGCATCAATATTTCGTATGCTGATCTCCCAATATTTCGTATGCTGATCTCCCAATATTTCGTATGCTGATCTCCCAATATTTCGTATGCTGATATCGCCCAATATTTCGTATGCTGATCTCCCAATATTTCGTATGCTGATCTCCCAATATTTCGTATGCTGATATCGCCCAATAATAATAATAATAATAATAATAATAATAATAATAATAATAATAATATGAATATGAATATGAATACACATAAAAGAGTTGCAATATTAGTATGTATTTATAAATAGATTTGCACACAAAAATAACCAAACATACCAAGGTTATGTTATACTGATCTGCTACTTTTGGCGGGTCTGTACAATCAATTAAGATCAGTTTAGACATTGTAAGACAAGGCTAGTACCCAGTTCCTTCGTATGCGGAGGCTGGGTAATATTTGACAAGCGGCCCAAAGGTTGGTGCTCGGGGATGCTTCGTTGGGGAAACGAGGTAAATAGTCATACACAAGTTAAGTATAAACACGTATGTGTGTGTACACGCATGTGTATATATATATCAGTATAAATATATAAATACTGATGATAATCGTATATATGTATCGTATATATATATATATATATATATATATATATATATATATACATGTATTTACATATGAGCTCAAACACGCATACGGTATCTCGGAAAATTTGGTACCCTTATCCAAAAATCATGAAAAAATATCTTTTTGTTTAAAAATATTATGTTCATTTATTTTTTAAATTGATTCATTTTCTATAGCTTATCAACCATTTGCAGATTATTTAAAGCCAGAAAATATTTGTATATTTTGAGAATTGTGGGTGGGGGGTGGAGATAATAATGACTTAGCAATACAAGTCATATTGATTAACCCCCAGCTGGAGGAGAAGCAATGAATTCAAACCATTCTCAAGAGTATTTGCATGTAAGTGAATATAACAAACCCAATGGAAATTGGAACTCAGCTCTCTAGTTAATAATTCTGAGCTATTATTCATTACACCATTTAAGTACCTAAGTTTCCCAAGCGGTCATCCTTTTAGGTATTGACCAGGCTGTACATTGCTCAACTTCGATGAAAACGGCGCTTCAACGTGATGAGCTCGTAAGCCATACTGATGTGGTACGGTCAATCAGTTAAGTGCCATACTTGATACACGCTTGGGCACTAACTGGGCAGAAGATTTTACCGAAGTAGGTTGCCATTACTTTCTGCAGTAGACTGGTTGTCAACCAAGGCAAAAAACCCAATCTGTCCTTCTAAGCTGGAGGAAAAAGATGGATTAATACTTTTTCCGAGGGTATTTGCGCCTAAGTGAATGCAAGGAATTCAACTGGAATTCGAATTCAGTTTTCCGATTTCTTGTTCCAAGCCGATATCCACTGCCCCATAACGTACATTCGGTATACATCCTGTGGTACGGTGCGCTGCTTTAAAGAAGTCAGATAAATTACTCTGAGGCAAAATTATTCTATTCCAGTTTACTCTTTATTATACGACTTATTTCAGAAGTTGAAAAATTCCGACCGGCCTGATTATTCCAGACGGAACTTGTATTTGGTAGAAAAGAATAATTCCTAGAGAATTTTTTAACATTAGGGTAGGCAAGACGTTTTAAGTAATACTGGACCTAATCCCCACAAACCTTTAATTGTCAGGCTTGTCAGTGAGAATCGAACTCACTAAACCCATTTACATAACGCGCTTGGCAACAATTACGCTGAGCTTGTCAGTCTCCCAGTTCATTGATTATATCAATAAATAACGTAAAAAAAAAAAAGAAAGTCTGCATGCGTTAAAAGTAAAACCTAGACATATTAGCAATCATTCAGGTCAGTGTATTGAACTGTTCGCTTTAAATATATGAGCTCAGACCGACAAGCAATATACTTTGAAAATAAGATTAAATAAAAAACAAAAAAAAAAAAACGTTCCGATTGTTCTAGTCATCAACTCTATTGAATGTTTTGACAATAGGGAAACATATTATTTTCAAAGAGCGCTTGAAACTGCCGGCTCACGTTCATTAGAAGACATCAAAATGTCTTTTATCTCATAAGATCTCCGTACAGTGTAATGCAAGTTTGGGAAACGTATATGAAATACAAAAAATAAATAAATAAACAAAGACAATATAATTGTTCATTTTATAGTTTCACTTCTGATATTAGATCGATTATTATTATTATTATTATTATTATTATTATTATTATTATTATTATTGTTGTTGTTGTTGCTGTTGTTGTTTTTGTTCTTGTTTTGTTAATGTTTTTATTAATATCTTTTTATTAATATGCTCTATATACTCATGTATAAGTCTAATTCATGTATAGTGCTACCCCTGATTTTTTGTGATAAAAATTATTTTTTCATAAAGCTCATGTATAATGTGACCCCAGCTCCTGAGTAATACTACTAGACCTACTGTTTGAGCCGACTCAAGGTACTGGCGACTCGGGTAGTTATCCTGGGCGCCATCAAGGCCGAGGATCCCATTATGCAGTCATGTCATGTGTTTTGGGATTTTCCAAAACTAAATCTTACCGTCGTCCACATTAAATATATTAAATAAAGACATTAAATACTTTGTCTGTTCTGTGGATTTAGATTTAGATTTCAAGTTCCTTACATTCTGAAAATCTTCAAAGGCACATTTACAGTCTGCAGGGACTTCCATTTCAATAATAAGGCACATTTTGATTTTTCAATCTGTGATCGCTTTGTCCGAGCGATTAGTTTAGATTGTTCTGTCGGGTGTATTTTAAATTCCCATAAATTGTTACAGGTCCTATCTCTGTAACCGGCTCTGGGTGGTGTTCATAACAATTTCTTGCAGTTTCCTTTCCATAAAAGTTGCAGATTTTCCATTTCAGATATTGGTCCACTTTGTAATGCCGGGTTTTAGATTCAGTGGGTGCCAATACCGCGCGCCCTGATACAACATGGTTTTTGGATATTCATCACAGAATTTGCATTTTCGGTTAACACAATTTTTCCGGTATGTTTGCTTCGTAATTTCTAGTTAGCAAGCATTGGAACTGTGCAACATGTGTAAAAGCTTCGGTTTTAGATTTTAACCCTGCACTACATAACCACTGACTGCTATGGGGTGTATCTACATTAGCTTGTTTGGTACGGGCAGAATATTGATCGTGTAAATGTTTATCTTGGCATTGTTTCTGTATCTGGTCCACTGCATTTGCCTTTGCTTTCTTTTTAAAGGCTTTTGCAGCTTCAATATATGCATTATGTTCTACTTACACTTTTTCATCCACTTCGAAATTTCATTTGAACTTGTTGGCTCCCTTTGTTACTGAAGTTTTTCATTTCTTTCATGTTCTTTGACACAGATCATATATATATATATATATATATATATATATATATATATATATATATATATATATAGTTTTATTACAAAGAATATCTCACTTTAACTGAGCAGGCTTATACTGACTTCGAAGTTTCATGAGGACACTGTTAGGATGGCCTCAATTATCAGGGCTAAGTTTTTTGCTATTGATTCCCGGATTTTTTTTTTCTTATTTATAAGGAGTTTAGTGTGATTTGATATTTTATGAAATTTGTCTTGTATGTGATCAGTTGTTTTTATCTTTACGTATTTAATTTTTCATTTCTATTCTACAGATTTTGATTTCTTTTTAATCCTTTTTTATTGCTTTTTTAATGTACGCGTGAGTGGATATCCGCTTGTTTTATATTGAATGGGTGTCCAATAAATTTCTTTTTTTTAAAAAAAAAATACATTATCACCAAAAATTAAATTGGAAATAGTAAAAATGCATCACCACACAGCAGCAATAGCAAAAATTGTAAATTAGGCCTCGAAGAGAAACAAGCACTAATCAGTTTTAAAAACCAAACTAAACTATTAAATAGAAGAAACGAGGTAATAGGAAAATGTAGACATGCAAATAAATATTTAATTTGCTTCACAAATAAAACAATAAATAACAACGAAAACAAAACTTACAAATACAAATAGAAATAGAAATATGCAAATACTCAATCACGACAATACGGAAAATAATATAACCACCACCAAACAAAAAATACACATATAAATCCCACAAATACAAATATACACAAGAACGCAAACACCCAACAGAAAACTCTTCAGCAGTCTCACACATCAATATAGCAAGAAAAAAAAGGTCAAGTTAATAAAAGAGGTTAATACAAAAAAGGTTAACCTAAACGGCAAGAACAAACCAACTAAAAAAAGCAATTTAGTGAACACCCATTCAATATATAACAATTCAGCAGATATTTCCTTAACACGTACATTAAAAAAGCAATAAAAAGCATTAGAAAGAAATCAAACACCCGCACAATAAAATAATTAAAAAGAAAACCAAGAAAACCAATCCTACAAAATATCAAATCACACCGAGGTTCCTATAAATAAGAAAAAAAAAAGGACTCAACGGCAAGAAAACCAGCACCGATGAGTGAGGGCATCATACTAGTGTCTTCACGAAAATTCGAAATCGAAATGAACCTGCTCAGTTAACGTGCCTTTGCACTAAATCTCCACCTCGATATCAAGTTCTTTACGATAAAAAAAAGTCCGCTTGCCAAAATACCTTTTGTAAGTAAAACTACTGAAGAACAACAATCTTGGCTCCAAACATTATCATAACTCAACAATATATATATATATATATATAGATAGATAGATAGATAGATAGATAGATAGATAGATAGATAGATAGGGAAGATCAGCCGGTTACGCTACCATGGTTTTGACCTTTTCGGTTTCGTCAGGCTATTTGTTTTAACTGATGCTTTAACGGTGAACGCTTTTCTAAGTTCATAACCGGAAGTTCAAAGTAAGGGAATTGTTTGTGCATAGAAATTCATTCATCAGGTTTTGTGTGAGCCTAAAAACTATTTTCTAATATGTCTATTTTTGGATATTTTTTCGGACGTTTAATATATATATATATATATATATATATATATATATATATATAATAATAATAATAATAATAATATTTATTAATAAATTATAACATTGATATGTTATAATATCACTACAAAAGTAGCTATTTTGTTTCGACACTTTTTGTGTCTTTTCAAGTGATGTTGTTATTTCGAATATATATATATATAGGTATCTATAAAGTTCGTGTGAACTTTAAAATTTTATAATACAAATAAAGTTAAATTTTTTAAAGCGCACACGAACTTTATGGACACCCTGTATATATATATATATATATATATATATATATATATATATATATATTCCCTCCTGTCACGCTAAGTGGGTATGAGAGGAAACAGCCAATAATATTCTGAAATATTTTGCCGTCAATTTTACAGCAGGGGTACCTTCGTATATTTATATATATATTTGAATTCAACTCGGTATTCAATACCAGATGCACACGACTGCGGTATTCTTTTCTTATTTTCTCCTTCATTTTGGTATGCTCTATTCAATTTTTTCACCAATTACTCGGCACATATGGAATTTTCCTATTCCCGTGCCCTAATCTTCGTGACAAAATCTCCATCTACTGAGTCTGCTTCAGAAATGTCCATTTTTTGAATGTTACTTTTGCACTTTTATCTAATCTAAAGTTTATAACTATGTTGTTGCTGAAATATTTTACTGTATTGAAGAGAGCCTTCAACTCATTGTCGTTTTACTCAATGTAGAATAGGTGATTAAATACTTCCTTGTTCATCTTGTATTCATAGACATCATTGTTTAGCTCATACGTAAGAATAGGTGATTAAATACTTGCTTGTTCATCTTGTATTCATAGATATCATTGTTTAGCTCATACGTAAGAATAGGTGATTAAATACTTCCTTGTTCATCTTGTATTCATAGACATCATTGTTTAGCTCATACGTAAGAATAGGTGATTAAATACTTGCTTGTTCATCTTGTATTCATAGATATCATTGTTTAGCTCATACGTAAGAATAGGTGATTAAATACTTCCTTGTTCATCTTGTATTCATAGACATCATTGTTTAGCTCATACGTAAGAATAGGTGATTAAATACTTGCTTGTTCATCTTGTATTCATAGATATCATTGTTTAGCTCATACGTAAGAATAGGTGATTAAATACTTCCTTGTTCATCTTGTATTCATAGACATCATTGTTTAGCTCATACGTAAGAATAGGTGATTAAATACTTCCTTGTTCATCTTGTATTCATAGATATCATTGTTTAGCTCATACGTAAGAATAGGTGATTAAATACTTGCTTGTTCATCTTGTATTCATAGATATCATTGTTTAGCTCATACGTAAGAATAGGTGATTAAATACTTCCTTGTTCATCTTATATTCATAGACATCATTGTTTAGCACATATGTAAGAATAGGTGATTAAATACTTGCTTGTTCATCTTGTATTCATAGACATCATTGTTTAGCTCATACGTAAGAATAGGTGATTAAATACTTGCTTGTTCATCTTGTATTCATAGACATCATTGTTTAGCTCGTACGTAAGAATAGGTGATTAAATACTTGCTTGTTCATCTTGTATTCATAGACATCATTGTTTAGCTCATACGTAAGAATAGGTGATTAAATACTTCCTTGTTCATCTTGTATTCATAGACATCATTGTTTAGCTCATACGTAAGAATACGTAATTAAATACTTCCTTGTTCATCTTGTATTCATAGACATCATTGTTTAGCTCATACGTAAGAATAGGTGATTAAATACTTGCTTGTTCATCTTGTATTCATAGATATCATTGTTTAGCTCATACATAAGAATAGATGATTAAATACTTCCTTGTTCATCTTGTATTCATAGATATCATTGTTTAGCTCATACGTAAGAATAGGTGATTAAATACTTCCTTGTTCATCTTGTATTCATAGATATCATTGTTTAGCTCATACGTAAGAATAGGTGATTAAATACTTCCTTGTTCATCTTGTATTCATAGATATCATTATTTAGCTCATACGTAAGAATAGGTGATTAAATACTTCCTTGTTCATCTTGTATTCATAGATATCATTGTTTAGCTCATACGTAAGAATAGGTGATTAAATACTTCCTTGTTCATCTTGTATTCATAGACATCATTGTTTAGTTCATACGTAAGAATAGGTGATTAAATACTTGCTTGTTCATCTTGTATTCATAGATTCCATTGTTTAGCTCATACGTAAGAATAGGTGATTAAATACTTGCTTGTTCATCTTGTATTCATAGACATCATTGTTTAGCTCATACGTAAGAATAGGTGATGAAATACTTCCTTGTTCATCTTGTATTCATAGACATCATTGTTTAGCTCATAGGTAAGAATAGGTGATTAAATTCTTCCTTGTTCATCTTGTATTCATAGATATCATTGTTTAGCTCATACGTAAGAATAGGTGATTAAATACTTCCTTGTTCATCTTGTATTCATAGACATCATTGTTTAGCTCATACGTAAGAATAGGTGATTAAATACTTTCTTGTTCATCTTGTATTCATAGATTCCATTATTTAGCTCATACGTAAGAATAGGTGATTAAATACTTCCTTGTTCATCTTGTATTCATAGACATCATTGTTTAGCTCATACGTAAGAATAGGTGATTAAATACTTCCTTGTTCATCTTGTATTCATAGACATCATTGTTTAGCTCATACGTAAGAATAGGTGATTAAATACTTGCTTGTTCATCTTGTATTCATAGATATCATTGTTTAGCTCATACGTAAGAATAGGTGATTAAATACTTTCTTGTTCATCTTGTATTCATAGATATCATTGTTTAGCTCATACGTAAGAATAGGTGATTAAATACTTCCTTGTTCATCTTGTATTCATAGACATCATTGTTTAGCTCATGCGTAAGAATAGGTGATTAAATACTTTCTTTTTCATCTTGTATTCATAGATATCATTGTTTAGCTCATACGTAAGAATAGGTGATTAAATACTTGCTTGTTCATCTTGTATTCATAGACATCATTGTTTAGCTCATACGTAAGAATAGGTGATTAAATACTTCCTTGTTCATCTTGTATTCATAGACATCATTGTTTAGCTCATACGTAAGAATAGGTAATTAAACACTTCCTTGTTCATCTTGTATTCATAGATATCATTGTTTAGCTCATACGTAAGGCGATTAAGGACAGACAAAACACAAGGAATGACAGGAAGTCTCCTTGAAAGATTTCCCGTCTGATATTCAGGCAGTTGGAATTGGCAGTGCCTCTTCTCTAATTTATGTATAATGCGGTTTTCACATTCCTATGCTGTGCTTAAGGAAATTTGCTATCAGTGAGGCGACTTTTCTAAGCCTTAAGGATCCAAGCGTGTGGCACAATATTAAAGGCTTTACGGTAATCTATCCATACTGTGCTGAGAATTCTACTTCTTTCTCTGGAATTTTGTTCCAAGAGATGAATATTGTTTTCATCGAGAAATGCGTAAGTACAGTTCGTCAGGACAAACGTGATCAATTTATATGTGTTAGACAAACATGTTATTGGCTTATAATCTTTTGGATCACCTGTTCACCCTTTTTTGGTAGGAGATATGAAATACCTTCAGTGATCCATTCTGTGACTTTACTGGGTATATTAATTAGTATTGATCAAGTTTGCGCAAGGGTTTTATGAACTGATGACAGATGATACAGTCAAAAATTTGATACCTCGACACAGTATCAAATTTTTGACTCTATCATCTGTCATCAGTCAATAAATTTCTGGAGATTTTCATTTTGGGGATTTCGTTAGATCTTACCTAACATTCTTCTTGGTTATATTCCCTCATGCTTGTGGAAGTTTATCCATCATTATTTCTTCTTCTTGTTGGATCCATTCTGCATTGCGGTTATATTCTTTTGGGCTTCTTCAAATATTCTCCCAAATCTTTTGCAAATTTTTAACACATGGTGGCTTTTCTTCCTTGTATACATGCTTTTCAGATTTCTCTGTAAAACTTTTAAAGATCTGTTTGGAATATCTTATTTTGTCGATAGAACCTACAACGCTTTTCGTATCCTTTTGCTGTATATACCTTTAACTGCAGTGACTGTGTATTTCCTTGATTGATAGAATTTCATTTCGTAATTTAATTTTATATATCTGCTTGATCTTTTGCATTACTTTGAAACATTTGGATTTCTTGAGATTTCATCTCGTGTCAATAACTTACAACTGATTTCCTCTATTTCTCGATTTAATTTTTCTTTCCAAGCTGATTCTTTTTGTCTGTTGTTTGATTTTTCATTGTCCTGACACCAAGCTTTACAAATGCTGCTGAAGCTGTTGTGTGTTTGACAATATTTATTCCTGCGACGTTTCCCAGTGGTTTGTCCGTTAATAACATTTGCAGTACAACGTTATATATTTGCACAATATTTTAATTGGACTTTGTCATATGAATTTTGGGTAGCCGGTTTCTGTCTGGCATTTGTGTGCAAGATAATCCGCTGAGTATTTGAATGATGTAGTTTTTCACTTCAGTGATTTCACCTCTGTTGTTTTCAAGGAATTCTGCCATAATGTCATTTGACGTCGTCTTCAGTGACATAATCTGAATAACTGCAGTTTATGTCGCAGGCAAATTTTTCAGTTTTATTTCCTGAGAGATTATCATTTCGTATTTCATTTATTTTAGTTTTTACCTCATCCTGTGTCATATGATTTATTTCCACTTTCACGTCATTATAGCTTGGGTGATGGGTTAATTTATTCTGCCTAATATTTAGTTTTATCTGATTTATTTCTACAATTTAGAGGGTTTTTTTTTTATTCGCACGAGGTTCCTACGAACATTGGTAAGCATATTTGGTTTGAGATATGGTCATATTCATACCTAGCATGTCTGATCCGTGATTTTTTTTTGTGTCTTTTCGAGTGGCGGGAAAAAATGTCAAGACTTGTGGATACTCTTCGCTATTCTATTTTGTTCGCTTTCTTTTTATTAATTGATTTGGCATTGAGTCACTTGATCCAGGGTTGGAATTAATCCGGGTTTGGTAACCAGTTGCCTCGTCGTTGTTGAAAAAGTTTGTTGCAGGGACAGATTTTCCGGCTACAGGCTCGTTTCTCTCTGAAGAACGAAGTCCTTGTTAACTCGGGTGACGGCCGATCCGGTGAGTATTTGTCTGCAAGTATTGCGATTGTTTATGTTTTCTCATTATTATTATTATTATTATTACTAATATACCCGTGCCGTCAACAACAATGACGGTATATATATATATATATATATATATATATATATATATATATATATATATATATATAATGTTAATGTTTAATTTAATATGTAGCTCTTTCTATTTACTTGCTGTTATTATTAGAGTCAGTATCTTTATGTTGTTGGTCCATTTATATGGGTGATTTTTAAAAAAAGATAAATTAGTTCAGTCTATAAGCGTTTAGGTACCTCTACTCATTTTCAATATATAAGTTCTAAATTGAATTTTTTAAAATAAAAAACATCTTTCTTGAAGCTTTAATTTTAGCTTTAATTATAAGATTAAATTAGCTGTGTCCACTAAGCAAAATACTCGGGTGTATTTCAAATAGAAATTATATTCATTGGAATCTCATCTTTTTAGTGTTTTCAAAATTCATAATTTTTTCAGCCATTTTGACAACTTAACAAGTTTAAAAACAAAAGTTAATTTTCGGTTTTAAAGACCTTGCAAAAAACAAAATATACATTAATGACACGTTATTTTTTAATAATTAGCGAATTTATAGTTATATTGATCTGATTTAAAAGAAGTATTAATTGTTTATAGCACAAAATTTAGAATAAAAATAATTCTTAATCACGGAGGTGTAAAATGATTGATGTGCTAAGTGTTTAATGACAGCCAGTTGTTGTGATCAGGTAAGTATGGTTGACCAGAATTGACATAAACTTTTTCCTGTAAGGGGAAGAAACCGTGAAACACGTGACCTTTAATTTAACACAGAAAATACCATACTTATAAAAAATTCTTATACACACAAAAAAAATTTATTTTAAAACACTTTTGGCTTGAAGATTTGTATTAAGCTAACTGCGAAAAGGTTTTGAAAAATTTTAAAAATATTTTCGAAGTTTTACAAATTATTATAATTAAAAAAGAAAAAGTAAAAACAATTCTTGTAAAAATTGATTATTCATTGAAAAATAAATTTCTCCAGACTATAATGTGCTTATATATATATATATATATATATATATATATATTGAAAGCAATTAAAATCTTATCTAATTAAATAATGTTATAGTTTTTTTTTATTTTACTATTCAGACCAGATTTTCGGGAAAATGGCCAACTGTTTGAAAAAAAATTAGATGATTTACATTCCTCAAGGAGTCTTGTGTTTAACAAATTTTCGACACAAAATTTAATTTATTGAAATTTCATGAGTTTTTTTCTATCGTTATCTCCCCCTCTCTATAATTGTTCTTTTTTCCCTTCTATCATTGCCTCCCTCTCTCTACAATCACTTTTCTATCATTGCCTTTCTATTTCTATCACTGCCTTATCAACTTCATATCTCTCTCTCATTCCTCAACTTAATCATGAAAATACCCACCTCTCTCTTGTCAAGTTGCTCTATTTTCTTGTATTTCTTGGGCTCGGCTAACAACAAATTTTTATTATCCAAAGCTGATGTGTTTTGCATTTTTGTAAAAATAAAACACATAAATTATTCCCCATCTCATTTTTGTTTTTCTTATCTATCTGCTAGTTTCATTATGAAAAAAAAAAACAAAAAACAAAAAACACACACACACCAAGCATAGAATCAAGAAAATCCAAGTCATTGTAATCATAATATATTTGTTAAGCTGTAAATTTTTATTTTGATAATTTTTGAGATTTTATATAATTTTTGTCAATTTGCTTTTTTCTTGGAAGTGACCACAAATAAAATGATTGTTTTTCCTTATGTTTTATTCAGATATTGTTTTAAAAGCTTCGATGTGATGGTATTTCAATAAAATGAATAAATGTTGTAAATATATTCTAAATAATGAATCTAGTCCATTCACCCCTGTCACTGCAGTCTGAAGTGAATTATTCCTATCCTGAGTATTATTAAAATTGAAATGTTGCACACAAGAAACAGAGAGAGAAATATATAGAGAAACTTGCACACAATGGCTTTTATATAGTGTGGTGTTGTTGTTGTTGTTGTAGTAGTAGTAGTAGTAGTAGTATGCTCACACCTGGTGTCTAGTGGTTGGTTATCGCTGGTGATAAAAGAAGTCTTCCCCAGTACCTTTACAGATTTTGACTCTAGTGCGCTAAACTAACCCAAGTTTAATCCTGGAGATCCTGTCTTGCTAAACAATACATCTTCCGCAGGAGTTATATAGTATAATTACTTGGCATCTGAGACATCCCCCAAAATGAGGAGTGCTGATATGAGCGTATTATTTTGGGTTTTTGGTCCAATGTACACGCGTGATCTCTACTCTAAACTTGGCCTTGTGTTCTTGTTGGCGTTCGGATAGATAGCATCATCGCACACAATTAGCACTGCTGTGATTTGATCACTACAGTTTCTGACCGTTTTCGAATTTCCAACAAATCTATTTTTTCATTTGGTGTTTTGTAAACAAGTCCATGTGTCCCAACTATTATAGACACAACCCTTGCTTATCACGTCCTACATTTTCTCAGTTCCCTGCGAGGGTTTCATGCAATTTCCGAATTTTTGCTTTCAGCTTGTGGTCTGCTAGCATAACAAGGTTCAATAATGCAAAGATGAAGAGTCGACGGCAGAAATTATGTTGTACTAATTGCGCTCATAATGTTATGAGAAGAACCATTTATTACTATTATTATTTAGGTTAAAAATGCAGTGACAAAGACTACACCTGTAATAGTCGTGATAGAATTGTTTATTAGTAATATTATTAGTAATAACAAAAGATGTTTTCCAAAAGTTAACCGTACTGAGAAATCGGAGAGCTGAATTCAAATTCCAGTCGAATTCGTTGCATTCACTTACGCCCAAAAATCTTTGGAAAAGGTATTAATCCGTCTGTTTCCTCCAGCTATGGGTAAAAAAAAACAGATTTAGTTCCATAGCCTTGTTTGATAACCAGTCTACCGCAGAAATAATTGCAACCTACTGCAGGAAAATATTCAACTCAGTCAGTCATATCTCTTTTGAGACATGATCGGCCAAGCATGTATTACGGATGGCATTAGACTGATTGGTTAAAGTCAATACTTTTAAGCAATTTTAAAGGGCTTTTCAAAATGTTTTTATACTTTTTAACATAAAAGCAAGGCAGTAAAGCCACTGAGACGCAAGGTGTTTCTGGGTGAGGAAGAGTGAGAAACGGAACATTGCTAGGGAGTGCGAACAGAGGAAGTTTAAATATTTGCAGATTAAAGTTGGTAGGAAATCATGAAACCGGAAGGGAGTCCCACAAGCCAGAAGTGTGAAAAAATAAACTTTTAGCATAGAATTTATGGTTAAGTCTCGTCAGCTCAGCTATAAGTGTGTGAGACCTCATCGCCAGTATAGTACTGCGCTTAAATTCGAAGAGTCTAGGCACCCAGCGAATAACTTTTTTAACAATTACCATGACAGTATTTATAGAAAAGTGGGTAGGAAAGTGACTGAAAGTGAGACGCCAAGTCAGGGGCTAATAATATTGCTGATTTTTCTTTGGAGAAAATGTTCCCTCGGATGATTAACAGAGAACAGCCTAGTTTTAGAGTTACTCTCCTGGAGGTTAGCATCAGCCAGGCAGAAAAGATCCTCTCAGATGATTAATAGAGAGCAGTCTAATTTTGGAATCTCTCTCATAGAGATTAGCATTAGCCAGACAGAAAAGGTCCTCTCAGAGGATTAATAGAGAGCAGTTTAATTTTGGATTTCTCTCCTAGAGGTTAGCATCAGCCAGGCAGAAAAGGTTCGCTCAGATGATTAATAGAGAGCAGTCTAATTTTGGAATCTCTCTCCTAGAGATTAGCATTAGCCAGACAGAAATGGTCCTCTCAGAGGATTAATAGAGAGCAGTTTAATTTTGGATTTCTCTCCTAGAGGTTAGCATCAGCCAGGCAGAAAAGGTTCGCTCAGATGATTAATAAAGAGCAGTATCGTTTTTGAAGCGGTAAAATTAACAAGCTATCTTTTTATCCTATTAACAATAAACTGGAGGTCGTTTTCGGTACAGCAAATTTTATGCTGACTGATGAAACAGAGTTGCAAGAGGGGGGAAAAAAGAATGCAAAAAGCTTTAGTCTATGACTTCATATACAAGAAGTGATAAATAACCAGGTCTTGGTGATAGCACTTTTCAAATTCAGGTTTTTGTCTATAAGATAATAATGGGACCGGATCACTAATCTGTACATCAATCGAGGCCTTACATCGGCTTTTAATATTGACGGTAAGTCGATTTTTCCATTTACCTCCCACCATTGCACCCGCCAATATCTTTAACTCTCGTTCCCAATCTCCACTATTCCCCCCCCCCCCCACACACACTCTCTCTCTCCTCTCCCTATTTTTTTTCCTTTTAATTCTTTGTCTTTCTTTATCTATTTTTGGAGGAAGTCGTTTTGATTTACCACGAAATGGAAATACGTATATTAAAACCCCGCGAAAAGTCCTTTTTCATCTAAAATCCAATCTCATTCCGGACGCGGGCTTTATTTATTTGAAAATAAAATAGGATGGTGAGCACGTGGCATTTTTTTCCTTTTTTTTTTTTTTTGAAAAGACATCCTCGGCGCATCTCATCTCTTTCGCAACGGTTATTACTCCGCGTACGCCCGGTACGTTAATGTTTTTATAGCCTCTTCTCTGCTTAAATTTATGACAACCTCCGGCAGGAGCACACAAGTAAATAAATCTTAGGCCATTTACGTTATTATTCGATGTATCAGGGTTAATATAAGTAATATCTGATAGTTAAAAAATATTGAGTTAAACGAATTAGCAAACGTAGTCGGTTTTGACAATAAAATCAATGAACTCTTATGGATTATGGCTCAGCAATAAAGAATAATGCTGAGTTGGTGAAGTTCGTTATCATTCTAAAATATGACTAGTTCTTTAAACATTGAATGAGAGAAGTCACTGAATATTGTTGTCGAATCTAGTCTGGGGCTATGTATCTCGAGATTCTTGACAAAATCCAAATAAGAATCTGCAGCATTATTGGTCCTAACCTGGCATCTCAATGTCAATCATTTTTCCACCGGTGTAGTGTATCTTCCCTGTACATTTTTTATAAATATTTTCATGTCAGTTGTTCTGATGAACTTTCCCCTTTGATACCTCGACTTCATGAATTTAAACGTAAAATAAGAAATACTTGAAATTTCGATGCACAGTAGATAGTTCGCCCATTTCAAACTTCTCCCCGGTGTTTTGAACAGGAGCAGAGTTTTATCTTTTTATTCTAATTAGGATTGGATTTCTGGTTCCTTTTCCCAAATTCTTTTAATTTTATTTTACTCCCAGTAGCTCCCTTGCGTCTTAGTGACATTATCACCTGGTTTGAAGTGAAATAATTAAAAAATAACATAATGAAGAAAGAGGGTTTGAAAAATTTGATACCCAAAGAACATATTGAAGGCAAGAAGGTCAGAGGAAAACAAATGCATGACCTTTCTAGCGAGATTGAGTAAATGGGTGGCAGAGCGTGGTTTCGAAGAAATAATAAAAGACACTTTTTAAGAGTTACAAGGGACTAGAAGTTGTAGAGAGGCATGATCCCCGACGTCTTGAAGGGACACAGCACTTAGAAGAAAAAGAAGATTAGTTTAGTAACTAGGTATTATCATTTTACTGTTGAATTGCTAAAGGTAACAGTCAGTTCTATTTTAATCTTTTTTCTTTTGTACTTCTCACATGTGAAACTCGGGGTGGTAGTACCTGTTAGAACCCTAGCTATGGGTGAATAGTTAACCCCAAAACTGGAGGTCAATAAATTCAGTCAGTTAAGTGCTATACGTGATACACGCTTGGGCGGAAAATTATCCCGCAGTAGGTTGCCATTACTTTCTGCGGTAGACTGGTTACAAGCCAGGGCTATAGAACCCAATCTGTCCTGTTATTTGACCCATAACTGGAGGGAAGAAGACGGATTAATACCTTTTCCAAGGGTATTTGCGCGTAAGTGAATGCAGTGAATTCAACTGGAATTCGAACTTGGCTCCTCGATTTCTCGTTCCGAGCCGATATCCAGTGCACCAGAGTATAAAAATAGATTTTATAGAAAAAATAATAACAATACATTTGAAGAAAAAAAATTCCAGCAATATATTTTCGAATTAAAAAAAAAAAGTACCGACAATATATTTGACTCTCGGCAAAAAAAAACTCTCTAAAAAATACGTTAATGAAACCTGATCTACAAATTGATTTCTTACAAAGAGTACACATTCTATTCATATGAAGCTATCCTAAAAATCTTGATGGCATTAAATAACCCATTGAAGTTGATAGTCCGTAAAACAAAATAAACCATTGCAAACTTGTGAAACTCTTTTCTGATTTCTCGCCTTTCGTATCAACTTCTTCTGTGTATCCTTTCCCTTCAACATGTGAGCGATCAAGGTTCTTTACAACCTCTTCTACTTTGTAGCCGTTAGTAAAATGTGTCTTTTTGCTATATCTCCTAATTCTTATTCCGTTCTGTCAACTATCTTATCACCTACAGTCTTCAAAAATGTAAATCGAATGTCAGTCGTCATTATCTGTCTTCTTTTCTTTGTTCTTTTATTGTCCTTTCTCCTCAATAATGATTTCTCGGTTTCATTCACACTATTATTGCGTCTTAGTGGCTTTATAGCCTTGCTTAGGGTGAAATGATTAGAAAAAAAATCAGTCATTCTCTGCTGAATCTGATCATAACAAAATGCATTTTAATGGTGGAAGAGAACAAGAATAAATCTACAATAGCCAAGGTTTGATTCCAGGTGCCTGATTAATGGTAGAAAGTCATTTTAAGCCGGGTTTTTATTAAACTAGACAGATTTTTGACATACGATAGTCAATGATTTGTTTTTGATTAGCACCTTCTTTCTTGGTCAGACAAGAACTGCAATGAAAAAGTAGCGAATTTTAGCAAAGGCGATGGACGTGAGATATACCAAGAAGTGAGTATATTAATTTGGAAGAAATCGTTCCCTTACGAAATTCCAAAGTTATATAATATAGTAAACACTATATCGACTTCCGAAAAGTTGGAGTGTACACCCGTAGCAGAACTCTTCACCACTTAACTTCACGGTCAAGTGTAGAACACCTTTCCCAAAATTCGTTTCTTTTTTTTCTTTTTTCTTTTTTTTTTCTTAAGTAGATTATAGCATGTTATCACCCTGGTCATTGGTAAGTCAAACATATAGATGGAAATAAACAAACTTAATTTTCAAAAACTGCTTTTGCGTATTTGACATTAGTCATTATTATAAATTTTATTTTTTTATTCTCTCTTTTTCGTTTTCATTCATGATTTTTCTTCCTTTTTAATTGTAATTTTCTCATTTTTTCTCTATTTTTTTTTATCTTTTTGCTTGCTTCTTCCGTTCCCTTTTTATTTATTTTTCTTTTATTTCTCCTTTTAGTTTTTTTTTTTCTCTTTCTTTCTCGATTTTCTATTTCTTTCTTTCGTGATTTTTCTTTTTCTTCCTTTCTTTTTTCTTTTCTTTCTTGCCTTTTTCTTTTCGCACTTTTCTCTTCCTTTTTTCTTTTTATTCACGTTTCTCTCTTTTTGTGTCATTTTGTTTACATCTATTTTTATCGCGTTTTTCTTCAATTCTTTCTTGCTTGATTTTCATTTACTTTTCCGCTTTTTTTGTTCATTCTTATTTTTGTCTACTCTTTTTTCTCAGTTTTTCTCTTTCTCTTTCTTCTTCCACTTTTTCTTAATTTCTCGATTTATCGCTTCTTTCATTCTTTTTATTTCTCTTTCTCACTTTTTACTTCCTTCTGTCTCACTTTCTCTCTTTTCATTTTTGTTTCCCACCCACCCTAACACACACACACACACACACACACACATTTTTACACCTGCTTCTATATTTTCTTTCTTTTTAAACTTTCCCGAACTTATAAATTACCTAGGGACATTTGCGTCTGAATCTAATCGCACGTACACCAGTGCGGCTTTACTTACAAAGGTATATTAATAAACGTATATAGTTTACATAACGCAAATACATAATTCCCGAGAATTTACAAATACACCTGTGGCAGCTTATGTGACTGCAAACATTATGCACCTACGACTCTTAAGGGAGGTAGGGTTTATTGTCATGAGAGCATATTAAGTCTCGTTTTGACACAAGCTAAGCTACGCACGGGCCATGTCACTGATCCTTTGAACATAGGGAGTCATTTTGTCCATGACTGCCGTTGTTTGTCCAAGGATATGTGCGTGTTGAAAATGTTATTTCTTCTATTGGACATTGTTGTTAGGTATCCTGCCATCTGTTGCATAGGGAACAATCAACAACAATTCATATTATCAGTCCCCCAGGACCCTCCAACAAATACACATTGGCACATAATTCTTCTGCTGGGTTTCTACTCCATCTGTCTACGTAAAACTTAGGCCTTATTATGCTTACAGTCATTTATTTATTTCTTTTCACTTGTTTTTTTTCTTTTTTTTTTTTTTTTTGCTTTCCCGTATTTTTCGGTATATGAGAGAGTATTGCCAAAATCATGCGCACTTTCGACACATGGATAAGAATAAGGGAAAATGTTATCTTTGATTTAAAAAATATACCAAAAATTAGAGAAATATTCGATTCCATTTAAGGGTTTTAGTATTTCTATTTATTAACAAATTCTTTTGTTATTTTTATTCATTAGCAAATTCTATCGAATCTTTTTTTAAAGTTTTGTGTAAGTCATTTTTCAGGTTACCTATATTCCCATTTCATTTAACTTGTGGTTAGTCCTTACTAGCAAATATTGGATATTCCTAATTACATTTTTATAAAGCTAAACATCCGAAAATCATTTATATCAAACCTGAACACATCGTAAATATGGTCCAAAATTTTGAGAATAAGATAAAAAAAAAAACTCTAAAAAATATTTTTGTGGAGAATTTCTGATATACAGTTTTAAATATACCATATTTTTGGTTTTCATAAAAAAATGTATATTGTGTTTTTATTCCACGATTTCAAAACTAATTTAAATATTGGATATTGCTAACAAAAAACTTGATATAAAATAAAGATATGTTTGAAAAATCGAAAAATGTAATGTTTAATTCTATTTTTGATCAGGAATATTTTCTAAGGGAATTTTATTTATTACTTCATTTTGCAACAGATTGTTTTTTTTTTATTCTACGGAAGATTAAGAATGTAAATCAAAAATGAAATGTTGACTAACGACATTTTCACTGCGCAAATTCGGTCGTGTATAAAATGTATAAGACATACCATACTTTGCCTCTAAATAGCAGCAATCCATTTTATCGACTTCCTTTACCTAATGCCATCGACAAGATGTGGATGATGGATACGGACCGACTTTGTGAAAATCTGATCCATATTTTCTAGGTCCGCCAAAAGCGTACGAGACACTGCCTGAGCCGCGTCGCTCTACAGGTGCACCGGTTCCACGGACATGTTGTAAGTAGTAAATCTTCGGAGTAATTAAATCAACGAAAATTTTATTTTGACCATATTGGATCATAAAATACAAATTAAAATTAAAACATTGTTTTGTTCAGAAAGACTTCACTTTTTTGTTACAGTATGTTCTTTTAAATATATTGTAGAATTTTTGATTATTAATAAATTCTGAAAAATTGTTTTCTAAAATACTTATTTTCATTTATTTTACTTAAATTACAAAAATTTAACTACATTTAAAGTGTTATAATAACTTATGGAAAACGTAACACCAAAATTCGTAGAAGCATTGACGTAGCGAAAAGTGCCTCCCAGAAGCTAAACAAGGTATTAAGAAACAGGAAAATTACGTTAGAAACAAAGAAAACTGTTCTGAATTGTTTGTAATATCAATCTTCTGATATGGAAAAGGATATTGAACAGGTGGATATGGAAAAGGATATTGAACAAGGTGGATAAGAGATTTAATGTGATGTTGAGAATAACATGAACGGAACATATTTGCAGCAGGGAAATTTAAATGAAAATAAAAATGATACATATGCTTAGAATCGGAAAGAGACAGTTGAAATTTCTGGGATACATAATGAGGAAAGTCGATTTGGACATTATGACATTCACATGGCATGGTGAAAGAAAAAGAGGCAGAGATAAACGACGCGTAACTTAGCGGACGAATTTGTGGACGGGGAACAGGAAACAGGCACCGGGAGGGATTCTAAGGAAATCAAATTTGCTTAAAGCTACAAAGTATAGGAATTTATACATCGCTATTATCATTCACGTCTTGAAGATTTTTTGTTTTTTTAAGATTTTAAGGTTTACCCTTTAAAAGGCCCGGTGCCACCCGAAGCAGAGTGTTACCTTAGGAAGACATTTGTGTGTATTGGAGTGGAAGATAACGTTTAACCTTAGCCTTAAACAGATTATTGTAGTGATCGAAGAAACATCCTTTTGGGAATCAATTCCACAGAGCAGTGGTTCGTGGGAAGAAGCTGTTCGTGTAGAACTTACTTCTCACCGATGAAATACTGAGAAAATGTGGGTGGTTTTCTACATGGCATGCCGTGTCCTAGCCGTTAAGATTTGACTTGGCGGGTCCAAGTAATGTAGTTTGTCCGTGTACTTTCAGTGGAAGTAGTGATAGAGCAGCGAGAGGATTGTTATATCCCGCTTATGAGGGAGAAGTTGGAGAAGGAAAAATAATTTGTCACCCACAGTGACTCGGAGATGCTTTTGGGCTCTATCAAGGCTGGAGAGTTAGGCCTGAGCAACTCCCGCTGTAAAAACGCCATACAGTCCCACAAGCTGATGTGAATGTGGCATTTGTGTTTTGATAAGCGAGACCGGAGTAGCTCCTCACCTACATCAATTGTCCCCGGCGATCACCAAACTTCTGCACGTCACCGGCCAATCTACGAGGAAGTGTGGTATTCACCAAGGCCTAGATTTCAGTCATTCACTCACAGTCACAGCCATTTAAAATAAAAAGAATACGCGACAATTCAGTAATTCTGAAATGTTTTTCAACTTTTCTATTTATCTTTATACTCATCCTGAGACAGTAAAATTGTTTAATCTTCTAAGTTAAAAAAAAGACAGTTTCTAGTGTTGTCATAAAATACATAATTCACAAACTTGGAGTGAAGTTGAATTTTTTAAATTACACAATTTTTTTCTCTCTAAAATTCTCTTTCCATAAGTAGATGCATTCATTAATGAATACGTACCAAAGCCGTTACTGAATTCCGATAATCCGCTAATTTTGGTTAGATTTTAAAACTTTTCTTTCTTTGTCTGTTTCTGCCTATCGTAAAAGAAGCGTCGTGTCTCTTAACGTAGAAGACAGATTTCTGGAAAGTTTTTTAGTCAATTTTGGTCTTCCATAATTAACTAAGCCACAAAAGAAATATTTTCGAATTGCTGTCAGTTGTGCACAAGGGAGGGTAAAGCCGTGACCTCCGTTAAGATGTCACGATAAAGCAACCAACATTGAAATAAATTGACAGGCAACACATCCGCTGTTAACAAAATTATTTTTAACCATATTTTAAACTTTTAAGCAAAAAGTAGCATTTTATAAATTTCTATTAATTAATCATTAAATAAACATTTTTTTTTATGAAATGTGGAAAGCTTTATTTTTGGAAAAATATCTAATTTTTCTATTGACAGACATCAATCACTTATGGCAGATATAAATAGTGAGTTGACACTACAGGAATGTAAACAATATTAAAAAAAAAAAAACAACCTAAAAATCTGTTTTAATTATGAAAAGTTTTTTTACGAGTAGCCTACTGCTATTTTCTTCCTTTAAAAACAATAATTAAAACTTCAAGGATGTTATTTAAATTATTGCAATACATTTTATTTATTTATTCAATTGTTTAAGTGCGTTACCGTCCATCTAGTTGATAGTAAAAAAAAAGGGAGTATCTCTAATGATTTTTTTTAAAGGTGATGTTACAACATACCATATTTTTGGTGTATAGGATGCACCTTTTACTTCAAAATTTGATATCGATATCTGCTTCCATCTTGTACACCGAATTTATGAATAAAAAGTGATAATTATCCGAGGAAAAAGTAAAAAATGGCAGGATCTTGAAATTTAACTCTACAAATAGATAGAGAAGGTTGGGTCTATCTGCTTCTATAAATTATGATACTTTTAAAGAGGATTCCATGAGCTTTAGAAATTTTCCTAGTCATACATCATACTGTTATCGATTCATGAAACGTAAAGGCCTAGTTACGAGAACTAAAATTGGACGAAGAAAAATACAGACACTTGCACAGGTGATCGCATGAGTGCAGAATTCGTGGGAGAAAAAACAATAAAAAAGTGATATAGTGATTAAGTCCTTTAAGCGATAGTGAAAATAAAGAAGAGTTTTGTATCAAACTAAATAACAACAAAATCATTTTTATATACGGAATTTTCTTATTTTGACCACTCTTGTATTTAGATCAAGCACATTTTTGCGTTTAATCTAAGTACAAGAGCATTATCTTTAGAGTCTAAACACAAGAGTGCTCAAAATATAAAAAAATAGTATATATTGTGCTAAACTTTAAAACAATGTGTACTAATTTTTCAAAGTATCAAACTGAGTTTAGGTTAATGTAGTTCTTTCAGGAACAATAGTAGCTTTCATTTTTTTTCTAATACGAAAACTGTGTCTTCAAATTAAGGATATGCCATATACGCCGTTATTCCAGTGGGGGTAGTGCAGAAAGATAAAATACATGAGACTGGCCGCTGAAAACTTGAATCAGCTCAAAGAAGACACGAGGCATGGTAAACTTAACTTTTTTATTCAAAGTTTTAGACTTTTGCACTACTTTATTTAAATCTGTTCCTGTTGGCTCTCTTAGGAAATATTCCTGTTCTTCATTTACTGTCTGTATAGTATTGGTTTTAGTTCTGCAGCCTTCAGCGAAATAATTCATTTACCCGCATTTCTTGCACTGTTTCCCTTTTCGCCGGACAGTTCTTAATATCATGTTTTCTGTAGAATCTACTGCAGTTGTTGCTGTTTTTTTTTTCCGCTTTTTCTTTTTGTATCTCGTGGGTTTCTCAAAGTTTTAGCCCGTCTACATTTTTCTCGTGGATTTCTTCCATTGAGATTTTATTTGCTGACTGCTCCTGGCCATCTCTGTAGCTTTCTTGGGTTTCAAGTCAGGAATTAGTTGTAATCTTTCGGATAGGTCTTTATTCTGTAGTCTTATCAACAAAACGGTCTCTTATTTGGTCATTTTTCTTTGGAAACTCACATGCTTCTGCTAATTCGTGCAATGCGCGAATACATCTTTCCACTGGTTCTCCTGCTAACTGAACTTTAAGATAAAATTTTGCCCATTCATTAATCATATTTCTTTTAGTCATGAAGTTGGTATCGATTTTTTTTCAAAACTGAGTCGTACACATCTGCGTCTTCTCGTCGTGAGAAAAGAATACTTTTCGGATTCGTTTTCCCATGCAATATATTAATGCCGTAAGTTGAGTTTTGTTATCTTCTTCCCAGAGTTTCTATGCTTCTCAAAAAAGTGTTGAAATCTCTGCGACAATTTCTGTCAATTTCCCAGATTTCTACAGCGAAAGGGTTCTGGTGTAGTTTATTTGATTACATTTTCTTCCACTTTTTTTAAAATAATTTTTAAAAAAAATTAGGCCCTGTTCTTCTAGAAAATAATTTTCTTTTAAAAAGAATCCCTCTCTGACACCATGTTCCACTGGGCTTAGGGCAAAATGATGAATTATATGAGACTTCCGGTCGGTAGCTCTTATACTTAAAAAAACAAACAAAAAAACTTACTGTATCGGGTGCACTCAAACCAGGTCTGTCGATATATGGTGGTTGAATATTCAGCTATTTTGATTTTATATTGTATTAGTTTTATTTTAATTTTATTTTACTTTTCTTTCTCATCATTGTAACTGCATTGAGTTCAAGGCACACTTCCAAAGTTCTCAGGCTGGATTAAATTTCTTGTTTGGAGCTTACCTAGACTATTCATTTACTTCGGCCTCGCGCACGGTATGATTTAGCTAACGATACGTCCCAGTATGTGGGATCTGACACAGTGTCCCGCTAGAAATAAAAAGCTTTTAACATTACTTTGTTTTGTATAAACTCAAAAGCTTAAGGGGTGTTAGGTAATGAAAACACTGTATTATCCAAGAAAACTAAAAACTTAAAAACTATCCTGCTTTGAGATTATGGTATTCCTATAGCTAGAGTCACAATTATTTCTGTAATAATATAATGCATTTCTATAAAAAATATATATTTTAAATTATATATTCCAAACATATCATTTTCCATGAGTTAATTAGTTATTTCAAAATAAATAAAAAAAGAAATAAAATAATGAAATACTAACAGACATAGTCATACAGACTGGATTCTGATAACAGCTTTCAGAATTATTTATGATTACATAATCGAATACTTTCTGGCTTGCTTGGTGGGTTAGATAGTTGTGCATTTACTACCAGTGCCAGAGATCAGTGTTCAATGAGAGGCAAAATCAAGGATGTTGTATGCTGATTGTCAAAACAAATTGGGTCTCTCCTTTTAAACCCAAGACCGTCGCCAGAGTGATTCGAGTGGATGCTCCGACCTTTGAGTCAGAAGCCATGCGAGTAAGAGTTTGCAAGCTAAACTTAGTTCACATCATTTTCACAGTAGGGAGCAAATGATTTTCTGGGAGGCCAGAAATTGCCGAAGTTTTAGACGGTTATGGCATCTTATATTTTTCACTATTATAGAAGCTGAAAGGTTGTTTTTTTGTTATTTTTTGTTTTTTGCTTCTTTTTTTTTTTGCAATATATATATATATATATATATATATATATATATATCGGGTGATAAAGTGTAGAAAATTTCATGTGACGTGTTTCGTCCTTTAAGGTTTCATCAGACTAAATTTGTTACGTTGATCCAACTACGCATGCGCATGAAGTAGGGATGCTTGGAATTTAATTCTTCGTTTTTATAAAATTTAGCCTATTTCATTTTTCTCTTTGTTTCCATCACTTTTCTTAGTAGTTATCCCACACTGTGATAATAGAAGATCTGTCAGGAATGGTTTAATGTTGTAAGAGTCAGGATGTAAATTTACTATAGATCACCTTGAGATTAAGACACTACATATTCGGGTTATTTGATTATAGTAGTATTTTTTATGTCAAAATTGTGATCAGTCTTGTTAAAAGAAACCTCAAATAATCTAAATAAAATATTATACATCAAATGCATTAGTTACTTACCAACGTAACAAATTTAGTCCGATGAAGTCATAAAGGAGAAAAACTTTTGCAAACTTTGTCATGCCTTTACCCTAATACTGTTATCGATATTTGAACGCATATATATATATATATATATATATATAGAGAGAGAGAGAGAGAGAGAGAGAGAGCTGGTGTATGTGCGAGTAATGTAATGGAAATTGGCGAGCCGAGTTTAAATTTCCGGCCTCGTCTGTTACGTTCATTTTCGCACTATTGTACTTGGGAAAGGAATGAATATGTCTCTTCTCCTTCCACCGATGAAATTAAATAGCAGGGTAGACTAGTAGCTCTTTAGCATTGGATGGCAACCAGTTTGAGAATGAAAACTCTGATTTCCTGACCATTGAGAAAACAACAGGAAATTAATATCTTTCCAAAAAATGCTTGGCAAGCCACAGACAATAAAGAAAAGTCAGTGGAGAGCCATAATCGTTCTAATGTATATGAGGAAACAATAAAATAAGTTATTCAAAACATGACAGTTTGAAAAAGCTTTCAAATTTGCAGCAATAAATAAAGAAATAATGATTAAACATAATTCAGTGGTCTTGATTTAATGAGATGTTGAAAAGTTCTTAGCCTGACTGAGAAACTTCCCGACCCACCAAAAAATTTGGTATTCGGTTAGTTGGTCATATTTTGAAAAGTGAGTTGAGCTAAGAACTTGTCAGCACCCCCTTTTAATTGTCTGAGTTAGTTTGGTAGCCTTCAGAATTATTTATGGCAGCAGATTCAAGCATTACTTGGCCTACTTGTGTGTTTGCCACTAGTAACAGAGGTCACTTAGTGATCAAGATCAGCTAAAAGCTTTGATCTTAATGCTTATCAAAGCTGACAGGCTCTGTCCACTTGGAAGTTTTGTCTCATTCTCTTTATTTGGCCAAGATAAGCTAAGTAAATATTATCAGAAAGAAAACGCATCTATAGATGACTGTAATAATGTCTTTTTTCTTTTTCTTTGTTTTTGGAAAAAAAATAACGCTCAAAATTGGGGTGCGTTGTATATACAAAAAATAGGTTTATCATCTTTATCTGTTTTTCCTAATTTCTTGCCAAATTTCTTGTAACCGTGTTCAAGGTATGTAAGTTTACCGAATTTGTAGTGGTGTCGACAGTTTGTTAAAAAAGGGTAGTTTTTTTCGTTGGAAAGAGATATATATTTATGTGATGGATGTAGTGGAGAGATTATTGTATTTAAATGAGTTTTTATTTTTATTTTGAACAGAACAATGTAGTGATAGCATTGTGTTGTATGCAATGCGACACCTGGTTCGCTGATAGCGAAAAAGAGACACACCTTGTTAGTACGGCATCTTGTAACTGAAAAAGAGAAAACAAGTGAGAGAGAGAGAGAGAGAGAGAGAGAGAGAGAGAGAGAGCTAGAGTTTGTACCCTTTTATACTACTTTATACAACGCCACGTTAAAGGTGCTCTGGAAGACAAAGACGGGTAATTCTGTGGGGATATTATTATTAACTAGCAGTATAGGCCGGTGTTACTCGGGTCTAATGAAAGCTTTTAAACTAATCCATGATCCTGGAGCTCAGACTCTTTGGACGTTGACATGAAAGACTAAAAAGCAGTAGTTTTTTCCAGTCAAAGCGAAACCATAGATTAAAAGAAAAATGAATGGATTTAAGTCAAATTTTGATTTCCGGTATCGATGTCAAATAAGTTTTCCGTCACAGACTGAATTTTGAAGGTTAAATAAATCCTCTGGGTAAATGGTATTGTAGTGGGATGAAGGCCGGTCCGCTTACTAATTTATATTTTAACGGTCGACTCGACGTAACATTCGTTAAGGTTTGAAGCAAGATTTATGAATGAACAAGAAGGCGAAAGTAAACGGAAAAACAATATATTGAAAAAGGTTACATAGGGTTGAGAAAGCATGCATAAGAAGTTGTAGAGTCCGGTTTCAATGAAAGTTAATGTCAGAGAAGAAAATTAAGAGAATAAAAAATATTTGCGCCACTAATTGCTACCCGCAATTAGTGCGCGAGTGTTTGTGTGAATTAGGAAGGCATGTCTGTCTTGTCTGTCCTCGCCCCGGGACGAAATCCTTTCTGCTGTATCACGTGCTGTTTCCGGTTTTTAAAAGACTTCGTTTTTTGGCGGGAAAGTCATCACGTGGAACGCAGAGTGAGCATGCGTATATGTGTGTGTGTGTGTGCGTGTGCGGGTGTCAATGTATGACATCCGACAATAGCCCCCCTAGATTGAAACAAATATTAAAAATATTTTTTTCAATATGTCCGTATATATGGTGGTCTGGTTACATTGATGATGATGCTGTAGCAGTAGTAGTAGTCATCCTGCCAAAAATGACAGAGAGGGCTTGTTGCTGAAAAAAAAGGTGGGGGCACAGACGTTGCTCATAGGTGTGGGAGGAGGTTGCTGAAACGTCTGACTGCTGGTCAGCCATATTGGATTCTCAAAAAGCACATGGTGAAATGGAAAAATGAGAAAAATTTGTGAAAGGTGAATTTTTTTTTTTGGTTGTCTCTCGTAGGCTGAAAAGAAGAAGAGTCTGAAATGCGATGCGCGTGAGTAGGGATTTTGCTGCAGTGTCCCCTATCAGAGTGCCAGGATGCGGCATGCTCTGGAAAATTCTCGGTAGTTGATGTGTCTGTTAAAGATCTTCTAATTTATTCCAATGCTCCACGTTGAGTTGCTTGCGTTTGTAAGAGTTTCCGTGTTTTGCTGTACGTGTGGATTTTTATGTTGGTGTTAGAAGAATTAACAGTTGGTTATAAACTTTGATTTGCAAAGTGGTTGATTGAAGCTTGTTGATACCGAGTGTACGCGTTTGAGAGAACTAAAAAGATATCGAGGTTTAATGTCGAATTTTCTGGAGGTCACAATTCTCCAGTATAAATAATTCGGCTTGTCGATTTCCTCAGTGTTCTGGTTGAGAAAAAAAGGCGTCTTTAAGTCGACGTTGTGTTTGGTTGAGTGACATTGCGTTGAATGCTGAAAGAAACGTCTTTAAGTCGACGTTGTGTTACTCTTTTTCTGGAAAACCTGGGAGAGAGAGATGACAGTTGTGCTGTCTAGTGCGCGATTGTAAAAATTCTGTGTGGGGTCGCCATCTTGGAGTCCTGTAGAAAGAGTTGGGAGATAACGACGTTGAATAGTAGTTCTTGTTGATAGACACAGAAGAATGCTGAGTTCCATTTCCAACGATGCTGGACTGAATTACGCCGAATCGAAATCACGTCGGGGTCACCATTGTAGTGGGATGAAGGCCGGTCCGCTTACTAATTTATATTTTAACGGTCGACTCGACGTAACATTCGTTAAGGTTTGAAGCAAGATTTATGAATGAACAAGAAGGCGAAAGTAAACGGAAAAACAATATATTGAAAAAGGTTACATAGGGTTGAGAAAGCATGCATAAGAAGTTGTAGAGTCCGGTTTCAATGAAAGTTAATGTCAGAGAAGAAAATTAAGAGAATAAAAAATATTTGCGCCACTAATTGCTACCCGCAATTAGTGCGCGAGTGTTTGTGTGAATTAGGAAGGCATGTCTGTCTTGTCTGTCCTCGCCCCGGGACGAAATCCTTTCTGCTGTATCACGTGCTGTTTCCGGTTTTTAAAAGACTTCGTTTTTTGGCGGGAAAGTCATCACGTGGAACGCAGAGTGAGCATGCGTATATGTGTGTGTGTGTGTGCGTGTGCGGGTGTCAATGTATGACATCCGACAGTATCATGGCTGAGATTTAGAACTACAATTATACCTACTTAGAGCAAAACTTGAAGCAAAAACCAAAATAACAGGCTGAAAACCTGATTTTGATCAGACGCGATAGGGGTATTAATTTCCAATATCAGAGTCAAATAAGTCATCCAAGGATAAACTAACCTAAGTCCATGAAAACTTATCGTGCCCATCGGGAGTAAAATTGGAGAAAATGAGCCATATTGATGGCGGAATATCGGTTTTTGATAAGATACGATAGAAGATGAGTCGTCTGAAAAGATCTACATAGGTTTTAAGACTAAAAACTATAATTTTACCAAGTCAGAGCAAATTCTGCAGCAAGAACCACCATAAAAGAGCTGAAATCCTGACCTAGATCAGACTTGATCGGATATCGGGGTATCGATTTCCGATATTGGGGGAAATCGGAAAAAATAAGTAGCACATGAGCTAAGAGGCAGCCTAAAGAATATTTGTGTAAAGTTTGGTGAGAATCGGATAAAAATTGTGGATTTGTATAAAGGACATACATACATACAGACAGACAGACAGATAGACAGATAGACAGACAGACACACACAAACATCTTGCCTTTTATATATATAGATAAATAAAAATACAAAACATATCATAAACAAAATAAAACAAACAGCATTAAAACTTTGTTCAAAATAAAATAAATAAAACTAAAATAAATAAATTTCTTCCAACATGCAACTAAAATCTACCTGCCTGAAAACGGATATTTCGCACCCCACCAAAAACATAAAAAAAAAACAAAACAAAAAAAAACAAAAAACTGAATTCACTCTTTGCTACTTTCAAAGGGATAAGACGTCCATTTCCTCTCTATGGTACTTTGCTTGTCATCTAACGAAGTGGCTTTCTTCTTCTATTATATGCAACCATAAAACACATATGGGGATTTTCTAAGCGCAGCTCAGATGTGGCACAAGGCCGAAAGTTTGGGACACCCAATGAGGATCGAACTCTCTACTCAGATGCAATAGGTTCTAGCAAGACAAACTTGCTATCATACATATAATGTTCTCTTACTTGTCACTTTCCACTCCATTACAATCTCACTCAATGACTTCTATCTTGAGTGGCTCTTGGGTCTTTCATTCAGTGAACTAACAATAAAAAATTTCTTTCTTTCTGCTTTTCCTGCACTCTTTCTTTCTGCTTTCCTGCACTCTTTCTTTCTTTTTGATTACTAGTTAGGCCAGATTTTCATATTCTTTCTGTACCTTCACAAATTTCCACACCCATAATGCAAGTTTTTATAGCCACTCAAGGTAGGGGTTGATGGTTGAGATGTGTGATATGAATGTAAAATAAGAAGTTAGGAGTGGAGATGTTGAGAATATGAAGATTGTCCCATTGATTTGAACAAGTCAAGAGTAGAGCATTCAGGAAAGCATCCACATTGGAGTTTGTCCAACAAAGATAGAGTGTTATTGAGTGTAACTGTAATGGGGTAAAAACTGGGAAGTAGAAGAGTATTATGAGGATGAGTATGATAGATATTGGTTGACCCGAGACTTTAATAGACTAAGATTTTAATTGTCAGGGGAACATTCTATCAGAAATTTGTTCCATAAACAACAATTTCATGAAAGAACTGTCCAAGTGGAATTTGCTCTTCAGTAAAGGAAAGCGAAGGGAATTATGATAGTTTGCCACTGTGAGCATAACATGAAGGGCTCTAGCTGTAAAGGCCTGAACTAGGGTAACTAAGGAATCTAACTCATATGAACATCATTCCACAAAGCAACAGTACTGTGGAAGAAGCTGTTCAAATGGAACTTGCTTTTTATCAAATAAACACAAAAGAAATGGGAACAGTTTGTGAACATGACATGGTGTGTTCTAGCTGTGAAGATCTGAGCTGATCGAACATAGTAATGTAACTCGTCTGAACATCTGCCTTAGTAATAATGTTATAGTAATGACAAGATGGCAAAAGAAATTACTTGAAAGGGGTCATAAGGTCAAATAATTCTACTGAAATGACTGAATAATGATGCTATGAATTTATATGAATAAAAGATTTTATCAAAAACTGCTGATATGAAACTGTGACAACATAAATATACATGAATACATATAATTTAGGAAAATATACTTATATATGATCAATACTTGACTAGCAATAAAGAAAGTGTATGTATATATATATATATATATATATAAGAAAATCAGCAAATAAAAATGAATCATGCACTGAATAGAAATAAATACTTTTATTTGCTTTTCACTTGTAAATGATGTTTTTCTTTTTTGCTATTACTACCAATCTACCAAATAAATCCTATTTACTTGTTTCTTATTCTGAAGCCAATGACCCAACGAACCTGATTCTTATCCACACCTTTGCTCACTTTCTCTCCAATCAAACTATCAATGACACACTTTTCACAACCCATCTTGAGCTCCACTGATTGCATACAAAAGTTCCATTATAGTATCAAGCTTGTCAAACAAAACTTAACAATCAAGTCCCATTTTGAGTAATAAATATCTTAATAAGAGAATTGGGTGTCACCAGTGTTTCCTTTGAAAAAGCAATAAAAAAATTTAATTTCAGAATTTTCTTTTTAATAATTCAAATGCAATTTTCAGCTGGGAAACTTTTTTAATCTTATATTTATTTTGTATTTTTTTAATTATTTATGAAATATAGACATGAAATTTTATTTATACTTTTAAAAGCTTTTGTTTTCTTCCAAATATCTTTCATTTTTATACGTCAATAGATAATTGAGATTATTATGGTAAAATAACAAAAAACTTGTCTAACATATGGATGTGTCTGTATATACATATATATGTATGTGAAAATATCTATGTTAAATAAAATTAACTTGAGGCCACGAATAATGGAGTACAAGTGAAGTACTTGTCATGTGTTGTAAAATTAGTTTGTATTTTTGTGCATATCTATCTATCTATCTATCTCCTTGCATCTCTTTCTCACTCTCTCTCACATCTCTCTCTCTTTATATATATATATATATATATATATATATATATATATATATATATATACACACACACACACACAGAGACTGCAATAGGTAAATTATCTCTATTTTATATTTTTAATTTCATGCATGAACATTGTTTGTTTTTTATTTTGTCAACTGCATAGTATAGTAGGGTCAGTTGGGCACTATCTGTGAGAAAAAGGACAATTCACTCTACCAGAAATTTAGAAATGGCATACTGTACTGCTTGACATTCATGCTGGAAGCTCTAATACAAACATTTCAGGGTGTTTGGTTTTCAATCTGAGGATAGTGTAGCTGATTTAGAAAGAGTTAGATGAGTCTAATGGTGATTATAAAGGTGTTTGGAGTAATCATTAGTAAAAGCAACATAATGCCACTATTCATCTTTTCACAGGTAGAATCGCTGACTGATGCCAATTCGGTTGGGTTTCGATCCTGGGTTAAAAGCAATCAGAGTCTAACCGTACTGATGAGCTATGATACAGCGAAACAGATCTGTCTGCAATGACTATATATATATATAATCATCTACATACAGGCCTGTTTTGCTGTATCACAGCTCATCAGTGTAGCTAAACAACCGATTATTTCAAGCCAGGATTGAAAGTTGACCGATTTGTCTTCAGTCAAAGATTCTATCCATAAGCTCTCGCCACACAGCAGAGAAAGGCAGGCTTTAGCACAAATAAATGTAATAATAAGAACCAACAGCAAATAATAAAATAATCAAAAATAAATAATCAAAACAAAAGTTAATAAGCAACACTATAAAATTGCCACATAACTGCCTCTGGATCAAAAATTATTTCCATCAATAGGCCCTAATTCAAAATATAGTCATCCAAATAACTGTTAGAAAAATACACTAGACCTACGCATAATGCACCACTAACCAGTATATATAAATAGTCTAGTCAAATCACAATGCACATGGCCTAATGATTTCATTTAAACACAAAACCAAATGTTGCTACTGGATGTTGACTTTAATGTCCACTTTTATAGCTACATCTATATTTACACACACACACACACACACACATATATATATATATATATATATATATTGCATTTAGGCAGCAATCCCTCTTTGATATAAGTTTCATAAAAAATTACTGACAAAGTACTGTGGTTAAATTTCCATGTAATTTTTATGTGTTTTTATATTGTTTTTTCTAGACATAAATTATGTAGAAATTATAAATGTGTTCTGTATGTCCAAGAACTTTTTGCTATTCTTATATCTGTTATTAAGGATAATTTATGTCCAGAAAAGAAAAAATGATAAGAACATGATAAAAATAAAGATAAAAATATTAACCACAGTAGCTTGTCAGTCATTTTCAACAAAACTTATATATATATATATATATATATATATAAAGGCAAGAGAAAAACTTATCTTAGCCGACATTCTGAGAGAATTGATCATGGTTCAAAATGAATGAAAGTTTTTTGTTAGTTATGAATTAATGTTGGATTAAAATGAATAAGAATTTTTGTGTTATTTATGTATTAGAGTTGGATTAAAATTGTTTACAGTTTTTGTGTTATTTATGGATTAGAGTTGGATTAAAATTGTTTACAGTTCTTGTGTTATTTATGGATTAGAGTCAGATTAAAATTGTTCACAGTTTTTGTGTTATTTATGGATTAGAGTCGGATTAAAATTGTTTACAGTTTTTGTGTTATTTATGGATTAGAGTTGGATTAAAATGGATTAAACTTATGAGTTATTTGTGGACTAGAGTTAGATTAAAATGGATTATAGATTTTTGTGCTACATATGGATTTATGTAGAAATGTGTTAGCTAAAATAACTTTCACTTTTCTCTTTATTAATTTTCCTTTTTACAGATATCAGTCAGATGAGTGCCATATGTGATACATGCTTAGGCCGATCATGTCTCGAAAGAGACATGACTGACTGGGCAGAAGATTATAGTGCAGTAGGTTGCCATTGCTTTCTGTGGTAGACTGGTTGCCAGCCAAGGCTATAAAACCCAATCTGTCTTATAACTGGAGGGAAGAGACGTATTAATACCTTTCTTAAGGGTATTTGTGTGTAAGTGAATGCCAGGAATTCAACTGGAAATTGAACTCGGCTCCCCAATTTGTCATTTCGAGTTGATATCCACCGCCCCACAATGCACATCTGTCAGATATATTTTACCTTAAATTTTTAAACACACATGCACACACAAAAACATAAATATATACTGACATAAATAGTTCTTGAAAATGTCTCAGTCAAAGAAAGAATAGACATTAAATTCATTGGTTATATCTTTAATATGCAAATAATGTTGTCATTACACTCTGCTAACATGACTTACTGCAGTCTCCTGCATTGGATTTCATTCTTCTTTTATTTGCTCTGTCCCTTCAAAACATAAGTTGATCATGGCCCCACACATCTTCCTGTCCCTTCGAGCTATTAGCAAGTTTAGTCTTTTTGTCATTTCAACCAAACCCTGTTATGTCATCTATTTACTCAAACCCATTAAGTATGTCATGAACAGCTTCCCCCTGTTCCTCTTTCTCTATATCGGCCCTGTGAGTATCTGATTTTCTGAGCCCTCCTTCCTCATTACACATTCCAGAAACTTCAACTGCTTTCTCCTGATGTTATGTATAATTTTCATTTTGTTTCCATTCTCTCCATAACCTTGTTGTTGCTCATAGGTTCAGCTCATGGTATACTCAGCATCCTTTTGTAGAATCACATTTTGGTTACTTTGAGTCTCTTCTTCATCTTTGACAAGATTGTCCAGCATTTGCTGACATACGAAGATGGATATCATGTAATAATTCAGTATGCTTTTCTTGTTTCCAATGAAATTTTCCTGTCTTTTAATATTCTGCTTAATACAAATGCATCTTCAGTCATGCCAATATGTCTTCAGAATTCAGTGCCACACTTTGTGTCCTCTGTTAGAACACTTTGTTTTTTTACAGTATTTTTAGACCTTTCTTCGTGCTTTCATTTACTACCTTCTATAGGAAGTTTTGTTGTTTACTTTCTGTGTCTGTTATCAACATTATGTTATCTGCATGTCTTATGTTGTTAAGATTGTGGTGGCCAATGATGAATCCTGGCAGGATTTTTAATTCTATCAGAATTGCTTCACTGTAAAGGTTGAATAAAGGCAGTGGAAAGATACATCTTAGTCATACACCTTTTCCAATTTTTGTATATCTGCTGATCTCATTTCTTCCAAGTAGGCATCTACACAGATGACACGAGAATTTACTCCCACATTGGTAAGAAATCTGGTGAGGTGGACAAACATAACCTCACTGCTGATCTTGAAAGGGATCTACACTCAGTGGTGGAATGGGTTATGAAGTGGCTTGTAAATTTCAATGCATCTAAGACAAAGCTGCTGTCTGTCAATCATCACAGGCAACCCCTCCTGCCTCACATAAGCATGGACCAAGCAAGTCTCTCTGAGAGCAATACACTGCACCTCCTTGGCCTTACCCTATCTTCTGATCTCAAGTGGAGCCATTACATTGAGTCTATAGCTAAATCCACTGCTAGGAAGGGTGAATCATTGTATCGTGCCAGGATGCTTTTTCTTCCTGAATCCATCTTGCACATAAACAAATCAACCATCCGTCCGTTTATGGAATACTGCTGTTATATATGGTCAGGTGCCCCTACTGTTCATCTCAGTGTTCTCGACAGGCTCCAAAGAAGAATCAGTAATGTGATAGGTACCGACTTGGCAGCTTGACTCCAGCCACTTTCTCACTGACAGGATGTGGCTTCCCTCTGTCTGTTCTTTAAATATTTTCATGGCCTCTGCTCCAATGAACTTAAGTCACTGGTGCCCCTGCCACATGAATTTACTTGTGCAACCAGACTGGCAACTGGGTCCCACCCATTCACAGTTAGATCAACCAAATGCAGCTGATAATTCTACTCCAGCAGCTTCTTTTCTCACACTTCCTGCCTGTGGAACTCTTTTCCATATTCTCGCTTTCCTGATGGCTAAAACCTCCAGGAATTTAAATGCAATGTCAATACCCATCTCTTAACCACTTGACTCCAGTTCTTTCTACATCACCCTGTATATCTTTTCCTTTCTCTCTACCTTTGCAACTGTCATCAGACCTGTATTCGCATCCTTCTCTTGCTCCCCTCTCTGACACCCACTGTAACTGGTTTGTCTTTCTCTTTACTCTCCTCCTATCTAATCTTTTTCTCTTATGTAGCCCCCTGCGCATCAGTGGTATTACCACCCTGCTTGGGGTGAAATGAATAAAAAAAAATGCTGGTAGTTTGTTGCCAGTATAGATTCTTGATTATTTTAATGTCTTTCTTGAATATGTCAGGATTCCTGAGCAGCTCTACCAGATCTTTGTTGTATACTTGGTTGAATGCCTTTGCATAGTCTATAAAATGCAGGTACACATCCTCCTGCAATTGTATTGATCTTATAACATTCTGAGCATAAACATTGTGTTCCTTGTTTTGGTGTCTTTGATGAACCCACACTATTATTGTCCTATGTCTGGCCTGGTTCTACTGTATGCTGTATTCATCAGAATTTAGTTGTTGAGTTTTGTTATGTGGCACATTAAGATGATTGTTTGGTGGAGCTCACATTCATTTGCACCTGGTTTCTTAGACTGTGCTATCATAATAGATCTGCTTATGTCTTCCTGTATATCATCATTGTTGTAGATTTTATTTATTATTTCTGTCATCTTGTTTATACCAAAATCATCTTAGACTGCCAGCATCTCTATTACAACTCTGTCTGGCACTGTCACCTTATTTCTTTTCAATTTGACCTGTGCAGCTTACACTTCAGTTTTTAATATTTCCAGCCCATTGGTATTTCTGTGTATTGCCAGTTGATCTCTTTCAACATGGAAGAAATCTCTGATGTATTTGTTCCACTGCTAAAGTATATATTTTTTCTCTAATCTCAGCATTCCATCCTTGGATTTTATGCATCCTCTTAATGAGCATGTCTTTTGTCCTGTTAGTTCTCTTATTTATCTATGCATATCTCCTTTATGTGTGATACTCCATCTCTCTATTTCTGCACATTTTTCATTGAGCTATTATTCTTTAGCCTGTCTGCATTTGTTCTTTATTTCTTTGTGTAATTTTCTGTATTCTGTTCTATGTCTTGGCATTGTTTTCTCTTCCCTTTGCATCATGTTTAAAACCTCATTTGTGATCCATTCATTTCTCTTTCTATATGTTCATTTTGCTTTGGGATAATGTTGTTAGCTAATGTCAGTAAATTTTGCTGGAAACAAAGAAGAGAGCACTAAATTGTTATGTGATGTCTGTCTTTTAGTATGGCAGCAAATGCTGAACAATCTCATCAAAGATGAAAGAAAAAGACCTGAAGCACCCGAAATGTGGTTCTACAGAAAGATACTGAGGATACCATGGACCAAACATATTAGCAAGAAGGAGATTTTAGAAAGAATGGAAATCAAAAGAAGACTGAGACATAACATCAGGAAAAACAGCTGAATTTCTGGGATATAAGGAAGAAGAGCTTGAAGAATTTTATACTCACAGAATAGATAAAGAGAAAGACAGAAAGGGGAAAACAATGCAGGACATAATTGATGAGCTTGAGCAAATGGATGGGAGAGCAGAATTTGGGAGGGATAACAAGAGAATGGATGTTAAGAGCTACAAAGGATATGGAGATGTGGAAGGCTATGATTGCTTACGTCATCAAGAGACATGGTACATAGAAGAAGATCATGTCTTTTTGTGTTTCATTTCTATGCCAAACAAACATCCATCCTCAAGTACATAACTACAGACATAAATGTAAGTGTATATGCTCACAAGAATTAATGTTGCAATAGATCCAGAATTAATCACACAAGAGATCAAGAACTAGCATGTCTGTACATTTCTTCAGTTTCACAATAATCCATAAAATTTTTTTGAAAGATAAAAAAAATTAGATTTTTTTCAAAAATGAAAAAAAAATTACATAAATGTTTTTAAATATGTCGACATTAAATCAGATACAAACTTTTATCCAAAATACTTTTGTAATCCATAAATTTTGCATAGATTTTTTTATATCTTGCCATCAGTTAAACATTTTTAGCCAAATCTACTTTGATTGAGACATGCTATGCTTGAATGATTACCTACCAAGAGATGTTGAGCAAGATGGTCAAGTACTCAGCTCTGCACTAACCCTATGATCACATCCAGTAATAAAACTGATGATGATGATGATGATGGTGATGATAGGGAAAATATAAGTAGAAACAGAATTAACCATTTCCCAGGCTGACTTTCAACAAAAACAGTTTGATAAAAAAAAAAAAATATATCAGTCAGAATCCTTTTACTATTTGAACCAGTAATGCTAAAACTTCAGACTAGCATGATAACTTTCTCTTTTTAGATTTTGGATTAAAAATATATAAAAATATTACCATTCCTTTTCTTCACAGCAAGACACTAAGCACCTACTGGTCCAATTATGATGATCAACTACTTTTTTACATTTGCGAAATGCTAAATGGTAAGTTACATTACTCTAGTTCAAAGTAACGCAGATAGAATTGACAGAAATAATCTTGTTATAATAAAAAAACAATCAAAAGACAAAGAATACTGGAAAGAAATAACACTCATTTTGAGAAAAAAAGAAAAAAAAACAAATGTTGTTTTAAATTCTACAAGTGTCTTATTGATGATACGAAACATTCATTTGCCAAAAAAAAAAAAAAAAATAGAAGGGGAAAAAATAAGTAAGAAGAGAAATAAAAAGACATGGTACATCTTTTAATTATTGTTTTATTTTCATTTTATTTCCTACTTTTATAAAGCATCTTTTCTGTTCTTCCTTTCTGCTGAAAAAAAAAAGCAGAGAGAAATTAAAAAAACAATGGAAAAATAGGAAAAAAAATCAAAATGTAAAAATGAACATTAAAACAAAGTCGCAACTCTTTTGAAATAAATGTAGCAGCTCTCTACTGGAATGAAACAAATTTTGGTTACTTTTTTTGCTTGGTCTTCTGCCAAATTCTTTTAAATAAACTATGCCTTGCTTATTCTTTGCACCACAGGCCATTGCAAACACAGTTCACATTAACTAAAAAGGCATGACGTTTTGTGTCCAACTGGCTTTCAAAGATTTTAAGAAACTACACATATATAGATATATACAATTTTCATGTGTCTATGTGTTTGATACAGAAGAAACTATTTGTAGTGTGAAAATGAATACCATACTATTGGAAAAGAAGTCAATATTATACACAAAACAGCAATAACAACTAATACAATGAATTTTCCTGTAAAACAATAAAAACTAACTTTTGATTGTGCCCTGTTAAAGAGGGAGCAGATTGGGCCTCTTACCTATCAAACAGTAGACAGTCAATGTCTTGAAATCTGGATGATAATGGCTTTTTAAATTGTGATTTAAAATTTGAAGGAATGAGAATTTTTCAAGTTAGATATCATCAACAAAAATAAAAGGATATAAAGAAAGAAACTGAAATATTTTTAGTTCTTTGGATAGATTACATATTTTGCTCTTCAGTATTTTTTAAAAATAATAACCACCTTGAATTCTGTGACCATAAATCGAATTTCTTTTCTTCTTTGTTTTATTTGAATACCAACATTAACCCTTTATGCCCAAATGAAAATTATATTCTGCTAAATTCCTCTATTTTCTGTGATGAGTTTTCCAGTGGGACCAAAATTATCTTATAAAATCATTAATCTAAGATTAGCTTTCATAGCCTACTTGCTGACTGAGCATTTTTGTCTTGCCATGAATAAGATTGTGTAAATGGATGACACAACAGGAAATGTGATAAACAATAAGAGGAAAAACCATGTTTTTAGGAATATAAAGAGTAGGAAGTTGTGGAGAGCCTAATTGACAACATACTGAAGGAACCTAATAAGAAGCCAGTGTCCAGTCTCAAATAAACATAAATTTTTCTTTTCTTTTATGTGCCTTGTTACTTCAGGACATAGATAATCATGGCCTTCCATATCTTTCTATCCCTTATAACTTTTAACACCCTTTCTCTTGTTACCCCTCCCAAAACCTTGATTTGCCATGCATTTGCTCAAGCCCATCAAGTATGTCATACATTGGTTTCCCTGTATCCTTTTCCCTCTATCTGTCCTGTGAGTATAAGATTCTCCAAGCCCTTCTTCCTCATTACATAGCTGTCTTTTCCTGATGTTAAGCATAAATTTTCTTTCAATTTTCATCCTATAAAAAACCTCTTCATTGCTCATATCTTCATTCCATTGTATCCACTGGCATTCTTGTGTCGAACCATGTTTCAGTTGCTTCGTCTTTCTTTTTCTAGATTGTCTAGCATTTGCTGCTATATTATAGAAGGACAGACATCACATAACAATCTAGGACTCTTTGGAAGATTAGCAAAACACAATTTTGTATATATATTTCAGCTTAATACAGTCTTTTGCAATTAAAAGCTAGGTAAACCCATACCATAGGTAAACTTAAATGGAAACAAGATGGCCCAGATATGGCATTAATATTTCATTATTGGTCTGATTTAGCCCTTATAAAAATAGCATGGTGTGTGAGACAGGAATTGTACAATGAAGCAACCATTTTTCCAACATTTTTAGCAATAGATCAGATATATGTTCCACATGAGGGTTGGGGAGAACCTGAGCCCTAATAGACATTCAAGGCCATCAAAGAGCAGACCTATCCATCATGAAAAGTGAAAATTAAGGGTCTGCTCAGTGTTGATGTAATGTTACTAGTTTGGTTTTGGATGTATTGAATTTCACAAGCCAATCCTTCTCCCATTGAACCAACTGGGCTAGATCGGAGGCCTGTAGTTCACAGTAGTTATAGGCAAGATAGGCCATGGAAGAGAATCAGTGAAGCTTGTTGCCATTACAGTAGAATGACTGAGATCACAGTGATGATGAAGAGAGGGTCAGCCATGATGGCAGCAATGAGAGAGTTTTGATGTCAACAGTTGAGTTGGTCATATATAAGTGACTTTTTTTCAGCATACCTTGTGGTTCCCAGGGTCACCTTTTTTTTTTTGGTGGATTTGCTTTGTGGACTGATTGTTATGCTCAGAGACCTAGTGCAGTAGACAACTTTTTCATTTTGTGTTTTGCTTTCTTAGCACTTAAATCTAGCTGGCATAGAGAGAGAAACAGAAACATCTAATTGCAGTGGAGTATAATAATGAAAACAATAAGAAACCACTTCAAAATCATACCAATGAATTTATGATTATGCATATATAATAAAAGAACTGTGTAAAGAGCCATGATCCACTACATCCTGAAGTAACATGAATTTACAAACATATCTTACTCTGTCTTTTCTGACAAATCATGGTAGTTCACAGATAATGAAGAAACTGAATGCAGGGAGAGACATGATCCTCTACATACTGCAAGGGACATGATTTAACATATATAGCTTAGTCTGTCTTCAATAAGAAGTCATGGCAATTCATAGATAATAAAAAAGCATTAAATGTATAGAGAGCCATGATTCTCTGCATACTGAAGGAACATGATTTAACATATATAGCTTAGTCTGTCTTTCCCAAGAAATTATGGCAATTTACAGATAATAAAAAACAGACAGTTTGGAGAAACTTGATACACAATATCCTGAAGGAACATAATTTAACATATATACATTAGTCAGTCTTTTACAAGAAGTCATCGCAATTCACAGATAATAAAGAAACAGAATGTGTGGAGAGACATGATCTCCTACACCCTGAAGGGACATGATTCAACATTATATAGCTTAGTCCATCTTTGCCAAGAAGTCATGGAAATTCACAGATAATAAAAAATCTGAATGTGAAGATAGCCATGACTTTCTACATCCTAAGGGGACTGTGGATTGAAAGAAAATTGTCAGTGAATAGGTTCAAGAGATTCTGTAATGTATTTCAACAGAGAGAAGAAAATTGGCAAACAGAATTCTAATTGTAGTTAAGGCTGTTTATGTTTTAATAATACTTTTCAGAATGCTGTGAATAGACATCCCAGATTTTTTTATATAAGTTTTATATAAATTGAGTTATATTAACTTAAATGTTGTAAATATATTATAAACTAATATCTATATAAGCTTATAATTTCTTAATATCTATCATAGATAAATATTTTGTGATATTATATGATTGCTGTTCTTTTCAGTTTTAAAATGTTTGAAAATTAAGTAAATGTTATATTGTTGAGGTGGGACTACAATACCAGATGATGCATGCTGAAATATCTACAGCACAATATCCGTGCTAATGGATATTAAGTACAAACAAGACAAACACAGATGCATCAGAACAACAATAATTAGAAAGAGAGGAGAGGTTAAGTTGTTAGAGTCGCAGAGAGAACAGTCCGATAATGATAATAATCATCAATGACACTCCAAATTTCTGACAGCTATTAATGTTGTCAGCTACAATAAACTTGATGTTGCTTAAGATAAATTTATTCACTTGTATGTATCAGAATTTCATTCTTCTTTATATTTTTCAAAACATGTGTAAATGAAAAGGTAAATAGAAAAATCAACTTATATTTAAACTTGATGTTTGGCCTCAATTGATATTTAGTTTAGTGATTCATCCCCATTATTATTTTATAGACAATAATCCTAATTTGAAAAGTGCTAGCACCAAGACCTGGTTATTTATCACTTCTTGTATATGAAGTCATAGACTAAAGACTTTTGCTTTCTTTTTCCCCCCACCTCTTACAATGTTGTTTCTTCTGTCAGCATAAAATTTGCTGTGTTGAAAACGACTTCAAGTCTATTGTTAACAGTGTAAAAGGAGAGCTTGTTAATTTTACTGCTTCAAAAACTAGACTGCTTTCTATTAATCATCTGAGAGATCTCTCTTTGCCTTCCATCAGGATGACTCATTGCACCTTCTTAGGCTAATGTTCTTTGCTGACATAAAGTTGGAAGACTATATATTTGGAAGACTAGAATCCACTGCCTGATCAGCTGCCAGGAAGTTTTGCATTATACTAGACAGCTTTTCTTTCCAGAGTCTGTTTTACATGTCTATAAGTCTACCATTCATCCATGCTTAGAATATTACTGTCAAATATGGTCTTGTATTCCTGCTATCTATCTAGAGCTCTTTGAGAAAATCCAAAGAAGAATTTTATTGGCCCCAATCTGGAATCTTGGCTTCACTCACTTTGCTACTATTGTAAGGGTACCTTTTCTATAAATACTTTTATGTTAATTGTTTATATGAACTCTTCACTGTTGTGCTTAGACTGCAATACTAGAATGTCAATGAGGTCTCACCAATTTACAGTTGAGCTGGATAGATGTAACTGTAAATTCTATGCTAATAGTTTCTTTTCTCACCCTTCTTGCTTGTAGAACTCTCTTCTGGCTCCATGTCTTTCAGCCAACTTTAATCTGCAGAAATTTAAATGCAATATCAATCACTATCTGCTTTCCTCCTGATTACTCTTCCTTTGTTTTCACTCCTTAGTAATGTTCCTGCTTCTAGTTCTTCCACACCCTGTAACCCCTTGTGTCTTAGTGGCTTTACTGCCTTGCTTGGGGTGAACTCAATTTAAAAAAAAATAATAATAATTTTGATGTCTTCCAAAATAGCTTAAAAGTATCAACTTTTGTAATAATACTAAAAGTTTGGAATATTACTAATAACAAGATTGTTATTACTAATGACATTCTTTTATATGCTGTATCCATTCAGGACTGAGTTATCATGGCCATTCTCAACTTCCTATCATTTGTAGCTGTATCTGCAATCCATTTACAGATTAGGTAAGCTACTCACTGTTTCTCTCTGCTCTTTTTACCTTCAACCTTCTTGCAGATGAAAAAGAGAATTGAACTTAACAGAAATGTGGCTCTACAGAAGCATATTAAGAGTCCTATTAACTGAACACATGAGCAACAATAATGTTTTAGGGAAATGGAGACATAATGAGGAAAGAGGGGTTGAAAATTTGACACTCAGGATATATTGAAGGCAAGAATGTCAGAAGAAGCAGCACATAACCTACTTAACAAGCTTGTTCAAACAGTTGGCAGATCAATAATTAGTCGAAATAGCAAAAGAATGGGTTTACTAAGTGCTACAAATAACAGGAGAGAGCCATAGAAATATATCATATTTTTCAATTTTTCACTCTTTTACATACCAAAATTATAATTATATAGATTTTTGCATAAAAATATCTTTTGCCTCAAACACTATTGCTAATAAGTTTGATTTACAATGAGTGCTTAACAAAAGTTGTTCTATGCCAGACTAATCTAAACTTGATAAGTATAATTATTTCCAGCAAGAAATCAACCTTTTGAGAGTACTGCCTAAAAAAATAGCCTGGACAATGTATTTGAATATTTTTTAATAACATGTCCCTTCAGGTTGTAGGATCATGTATCAGCACATATTCTGTTTCTTTATTAATGGAAATTTGCCATGACTTGTTGTGAATGACAATGTTTGTCTTGTTTGTTTAGCAGCATATCAGCTCCTTATGGATCATTTAATGCCAAAATTTAATTTTCATGGGAGCATTAATCATCCCTTTTACAAAAATATATTGCTGTTAATTGTTTTTATAATACAAATGTAGTAGTGGTATTTTTAAAAAAAGATGTATTTTTATGCTTTCATTGTGCTTTTGACTCAAGTTTGAGAATTTTCCCATTGTTGGGAACCTAACAGGTCTTACCACCCAAGGTCAGGATGAACCTGAGAAGAACAGCAATTAAGAGATGTTTTCATGCTCCTCAAAAACTCCCAGCAAGTAGCCTTGCTGCCAGGAGTAGTTTATCATCATACCAAGGGTGAGGAAAAAATAACAGAGATGTTGAGCAAGCGGGTCAAGAAATCTCTTTAAATCAAATTTCCTGTTGCCTTCTCTACAGTTTTGAATTTGAGTTTTTCTTTGTCTTATGAGATTGTTAGACTCTAGTAAGGGTACTCTCCCTTTGACCTTCCCCCTGTGTTGTGATTGTACCCAGCGTGCGAGGGTTCATGTTATTATCCGTGGCTTGCACGTGACCGACAGTAGACGAACGGCCATTATGGGTGTATTGATACGTGAGGTAATGTGATCCCTTTTACAAATAAATATCTGTTGAATCCATTGAATCCTGTTCATCTATTTCTTTCATGGTTTTGCTCGTCAAATTTGGGTAGATTTTTGTAGTTTGAAGCCATTGTCTTAATTACATTCTGCTTCCATGAAAAAATAGATGAACAGGATTCAATGGATTCGACAGATATTTATTTGTAAAAGGGATCACCTTGCCTCATGTGTCAATGCACCTGGAAAGGCTGTTCCCCTACTGTCGGTCATTCGCAAGCCATGGATAATAACGTGAACCCTCGCACGCTGGGTACAATCAGAACACAGGGAGAAGGTCAAAGGGAGAGTACCCTTACTAGAGTCTAACATTTGTACAGAGTCCATTCTAGTCTAATATTTAATCCTTAACTGGATGGAGAACAAATGGATTCACAAATAGAACAGATTTGTTAGAAGCTTAAACCAGCCTTGCTAATTTCACTTTCCAAGTATTGTCATCAGCAAAAAACAGGAGCCTAAAATGTTAATTACAGGTCAGGGATACTAAAATCAAGCAAGTGCAGAAATTTAAATACCTGGGAAGTGTTCTAATAGAGGACAAAAGTGCAACACCAAGATCCAAAGACGTATTGGCATGACCAAGGATGCATTCCAAAAGCTGATTAGAGTATTGCAAGACAGGAAAACTTTTTGGAAACAAAAAAAAAGTGTACTGGTATCTGTCCTCCTATATTGCAGAAAATACTAAACAATATCCTCAAAGATGAAAGAAAGACTTGAAGCAACAGAAATGTTGTTCTACAGAAGAATGCTGAGGATACCATGGGATGAACATATGAGCAATAATAAGATTTTGGAGATAATGGAAATCAAAAGGAAACTTATACTTAACATCAGGAAGAGACAGTTGAAGTTTCTGGGATACGTAATGATGAAGAAGGGCTTGGAGAGTCTGATAGTGAGAAAGAGAGACACGGGAAAACAGCATGGGTCATACTTGATAGGATTAAGCAAATAGATGTTAGAGCAGCATTTGGGTAAAATAACAAGACAAATTGTATTAAGAGCTACAAGTGACAGGAAAACATTCTGAAGGGACACGGCCCATAAAAGAAATAGTCTGTAACCACTATGCTACCTTCACATCCTTTAAATGTTCAAAAAAGTAGAATATTAATTTTAGTTGAGAAATATTGTTACTGGTGTAAATTACATTGGACTAAATACTCTCTAATTTCCATTGGACCAAATAATGCATAATTTTAATTTTCCTCCTGTTTTCCTATTTCTTATGTTGCATTTGACACACTGGGATATCTTTTAAGTCATATATTTATCAAGAAGATTTCATTCTGAAAAAAAAATTAATAGAAAACAGTTTTATTTCAATTAAGGAAATAAGTTTTGCTTTTATTTGTCTTTATTATATATTTTATTATATATTTTTTAAATTTCTTCCTGAATTGGGACATCAAACACTTCTAAACTATGAAACAGGTTTTTTTTTAAAATTTGTTTTGTTACTTGAGCAGAAATATTTTTATTAAATATTTTATAATCTACTTTTGAGATAATTAACGTTTTTTTCATTATTTCCTAATTTCAGACAAACTAATGCATTTGCAAATTTAGTAAAATCTGTAATTATTTTATTTGGTGTTGATTTTAAAGTAGAAATAAGGTTAGCTTTCGGTGGAGTAAATATAACTCAAAATTTTAATTTTCTTTCTCAATAATAAGTCTAACACATCGGAAATGTAAAATGCAGTTTTTATTTTTTTTTTTAATAATTTAAGTTGAAGGAATTAGAGGTTTTATTCAAGCAGATATTTCTTGGTTATGATTTTGTCATCTTGAATATTGCACAATCCATTTTCAGGTTGAGGAACATATATAACTTGACAGTCAAAAATAAATGTAGGCAAATAACTGTTATCAAGAAATTATTTGGTTTAAAAGAACGAACGTACATAAATTGAAACTTGTGTGCAACTTTGCTGGGATAGGGGAAGAAAAGTAGGAGTACTAAGGAAAGATATTTGAAATTAAATATTTTTGTTCAAGTTGGAACAAAAAAGTGGAAAATGATAAAAGTCTTTTAGTCATTAAATCAATTTAAGGTGTGTTGACAACAACAACATTGATTTCAACAAAATATACCATCACAAAAAAAAAAAAGAAATAAAAAACAATTCTACAATATTGATTAGTTTCAGACTTAGTTCCACCTCTGTCAAGTTATTTTCTCCAACTAATTCAATGAAATGGATATTTAATAGGCTTTGCATGGAGAAGAAATATTAATTAAATATACATAAAAATTAGAAAGGAGAATCATAGGAAAAAGAAAGAAAGTGAAATGATAAAATTTTGTCATATATTGAATTTTTTGTTTTTGTTTTTTGGTTTATTCTAATGCTAATGAATTCTGGGTAATTTTTTATGAATCATTGGTGAAACATCTACTGCATTTTATAAATATATATAATTTTGTTGTACTTGTTTAAATTTTGTACTTGCAAAAGTCTCTGGTAAACACAGGATTTTAAGTAAATATACTTAAGCTTAAGTTTAAACATTCTTCTTTTTTATCAATCCAAAATTTTTGGAGTTGAAACTTTATTATTAATTTTTCAGAACTCTTGTTCTCTTTTAGTACTGTTTGGTTATTACTCACTCTGTTACCAGTGAGACTGAGTCTATACTTCTTCTTCTTCTTCTATGTGCCCTGTCCCTTCAGGACGTAGGCGATCATGGATCTCCACGTCTCCCTATCCCTTGTGGCTCTTAGTATGTTTGCTCCTGTTGCTCCTGGCAACCCCCGTTCCGTCATCCACCTGATCAGACACTGCAGATATGTTATCCGCTGCCTTCCTCTGTCTCTCCTTCCTTCTATCTGACCAGTCAGTATCAGGTTCTCCAGGCTCTCCTTCCTCATTGCATGTCCCAGGAACTTCAGTTGTCTCTTCCTGATGCTCAGCATCAATTTCCTTTTTGTTGCCATTCTTTCTAACACTTCGTCGTTGCTTGTATGCTCAGTCCACGATATCCGTAGCATCCTTCTGTAGAACCACATTTCAGCCGCTTCCAGTTTTTTCCTCATTTTCGATGATATTGTCCAGCATTCACAGCCGTACTGAAGAACTGACATCACGTAGCAGTCTAGCACTCTTTTCTTCGTTTCTATTGAGATCTTCCTGTGTGTTAGTATTTTGTTCATCTTCTGGAACACGTCCTTTGCCATGCCAATTCATCTTCGGATCTCCGTGTCGCACTTTTCATCTCCTGTTAGAACACTTCCTAGGTACTTAAATTCTTGGACTTGTTTGATTCTGTTATCCCCCACCTGTATTTGGCATTTTGGGTTGTATCTTTTGCTGATGACCATGCACTCAGTTTTCTTAAAGTTTATTTGTAGTCCCTTCTTGTCACTCTCCACTGCTACTTTCTGTATGAGATCTTGCAGTTTCCTTTCCGTGTCCGCAATCAGTACTGTATCGTCCGCGTATCTTATGTTGTTCAGGTTGTGGCCTCCAATAATAAATCCTGGTGTGTCATCTAGGGTCCTCAAAATATTCTCGCTGTATAGGTTGAACAAATCCGGTGAAAAGACACATCCTTGTCTTACGCCTTTTTCTATCTTTGTGTATCTACTGAGGTCATTACCTGTCTGTATGCAGGCCGTTTGCTGCCAGTAGAGATTCTTGATTATTCTTATATCTTTGCCGAAAATGTCGAGGTTGCCTATCATTTCCATCAATTCTTTGTGTCGTATTTTGTCGAATGCTTTCGCGTAATCAATGAAGCATAGGTACAAGTCTTTCTTCATTTGTAATGCCCTTTCAGAGAGCATCCTAATCATGAATATGGCGTTCCTTGTTCCAGTGTCTTTGACGAACCCGCACTGTTCTTGCCCTATCTCTGGCCTGATTCTGCTTCTCGCTCTATTCATCAGGATTCTGACAATCAGTTTTGTGATGTGACTCATTAAGCTGATAGTTCTGTGTAGTTCACACTCGTTTGCACCTGGTTTCTTCGGCAGTGCTATAAATATCGACTTGCATAGGTCGTCTGGTATTATTCCGCTGCTATAAATTTCGTTTATTATGTCGGTAATCTTTTCTATGCCATATTCTTCTAAGGCTGTCAGCAGCTCTATCACTATGCCATCTGGTCCAGGTGCTTTGTTTCTGTTCATTTTGGCCATTGCAGCTTCCACTTCGGATTTCAGTATTTCCGGTCCATCCATCTCCTTGTGTATTCTCGGTTGTTCTCTCTTGTCGCAAAAGAGATCCTTTATGTATTCTTCCCATTGCTGGAGTATTTCCTCTTTCTCTACTATGATTGTCCCTTCCTTGGATTTTATGCATCCTGTTGAGGAACAGGTTTTTTGTCCTGTCAGTTCTCTTATCTCTTTATGCATTTCTGCTTTGTTGTTCCTGCTCAGTCTCTCTACTTCTGCACATTTGTTGTTGAGCCATTCCTCTTTGGCTTGTCTGCATTTGTTCCTTATCTCCCTGTGAAGTTTTTTGTACTCTGCTCCGTGTCTTGGCGTTATTTTTTGTCTCCTTTGCATCATGTGGAGGATCTCTTCGGTCATCCACTCATTTTTTCTTCTGCGTCTGATTTCCTTTGGGGCTATGTTGTTCGCTGAGGTCACCATTGCTTCTTTTAGTGACTCCCATTTTGAGTATCCTTTTCCAATTTGTTCTTCATATTTATTTTTTACGCTGTTATTATATTCTTTCTGCAGGGTGAGATCATCCTCTAGTGTGTCGTATTGCAGTCTTGGTGTTATGCTGGGTTTCTTCAGTCTTCGGAGTTTCACTTTTAGTTTGCAGATGACTGGGACGTGGTCACTTCCGCAGTCAGCACCTGGGTACGTTTTGCATTGGACTACTGCATTCCTGAATCTCTTGTTTATTGTTATATAATCTATTTGGTTCTTCGTGTCCCCTCCTGGGCTTCTCCATGTCCATAAACGTCGTGGGTGTTCTTGGAACCAGGTGTTAGTAATGACCTGATCATTGGCTGAGCACCATTGGATCCATTTTTCTCCTCTTTCGTTGCGCTCTCCTAGACCGAAGTTGCCGTTCGTGTCTCCTTCTCTATCTTTACCTACCTTTGCATTTAAGTCCCCCATTATTATCCTGACTTCTTGGCTTTTGCACTGAGCCTTAGCACTGTCCAGTATTGAATAGAATGATTCTATTTCGTCCTCTGAGCTTTGAGTTGTTGGCGCATAGACTACTATAATAGCTATATTGAGGGGCCTTCCCCGCAGTTTAACCAAGAGGACTCTCTCTGACAGTTGCCAGTATCCAAGTACACATCTCTTAACTTGTTTGTTTAGTATTAAAGCGACCCCTTTTTCCTGTTTTTTTCCTCCTGCATATATTATCCTGTGGGTGTCGCTACTGAAATCTCCGTTATTAGGCCATCTTGTTTCACATATTCCTAGGATACTACTCAGCCCAGAAATTGAACTTGCAACTACTATGCCACCAAATTCATGAACCAACACTTTAATCTACTCAACTATTGTTCCACCAAATATGTTTTGTGGTGCAATGGATATCAAATTGGAATGAGAAATTGGAGAGCTGAGTTCAAATTCCAGTTGAATTCATTGCATTCACTTATGTGCAAATACCCTAATGATACATATTAACCCATCATTTCCCCTCCAGCTATAGGTTAAATATCAGGAAAGACTGGGTTCTGTAGCTTTGGTTGGCAACCAGTCTACCGCAGAAAAATATGGTAACCTACTGCGAGAATATCTTCTTCCTTATCAGTCATGTCTCTTTCGAGACATGATTGCCCAAACGTGTATCACATATGGAATTTAACTAACTAATTGATTGTTCTTAGACATTAGAAATGAAACAAGAACAATTTATTCCTGTAGATTAAATAAAGGGTCCATTTCAAAATTCTCTGAAGGTTACCGAGATGGACAGACATCTGAAGGCTGAAACATTGTGCTAATAACAACAAAGAAGAGGATATTAGTTCAAGTTTAAACAAAATAAATATAAATTATAATAAATTCTCATTACTGAAATACAAATTGAAATGATGTAGGCAATAAGCTAAAATTAATAACAAACAGATTTTTTCATTTTTATTGAATATAATTGATATATTTTTGTGTATTTGGTTTTCTGTAATTTAGTTTATCTTAACATTATAAAAATTTTATCTCCCTACTAAATCTAAATTCTTGTGCCAAATACAAAAATCTATTTAGCAAGAATAGGAAGTTATATATGGACTCAATTTACACCATAAAGTTTTAAAGGACAAATATTTATTACATTATACTGAAAAGGCAAAAATACATAAATTTACATATTAGACTCATGCACATAAATTTTCTTTTGTGTGCCTTATAAATAATTAAGGTAAGATAATATTTACAGATATTATTTACATTGTTTGGACTGTTGTCCTCATCTTTATTGCTATGTTTACAACATTTTGGCTATTGTATGCTCCAGACTTCTTCAGGTGCAAGGAATGTTGAACCAAACCCTTTATTTCGGTCATTGGGGTATATCATTCTCATTTCATATGCAATGCCACTTCCAGATGCCATGCAGTCATCTTCCTTTAACTCAAATTTCTAAGCTATTTGTTTACAACAGCTGTAGCCATGTATGGAACTCACAACTCTTTGAGTCACATCACTCAAACTAACCAATGCCTATATCTACTGGGCCATGGTAATAAAGATGAGGACAACAGTTCAGACAATGTAAATAATCTAAATACTACTTCATCTCAGAAGTATAGGCAGATTTACAGATATATTGCAAAAAAAAAATTACATCAAAAATCTAAAAACAAAGATTAAAAAAATAAATAAAGAACAAAAATAAATAGACGAAAAATTCCATAAAGTCACTATAATGACATAGAATTCTTTTCATGTTACATTAGAAAAGAAAGAAGCCAAGCTTTGATTTTTACCTTAAACTTTATTCAATAATATTTTCTAAAGAAAAATTATTTAAAGTTTCACATTTGTTGTTATGTTAAAGTAAATAGTGTACATCTCATTTTTGACTTTAAAGACTGTAAAATTACTTCTTATTTTAATCGTGTAAAAGTATTTGAAAACTTATCTTTAAAATAAAAATCCAACATGGTTTTAATTTGTATGTTTTATTTCAATTATTCTGTAAAGTTAGAATATTCACATTTTTGTTGTGTAGAAAATAAAAGACAGATTTTAAATAATTGTAGAAGAAAATGTTAGATAGATATATGGGAAATTTTGCTCAAGATCTGATCTTTTTTCTATGGTTAACTTGTCTCTAGTATTATTATTATTATTATTATTATCATTATTATTAGCACAAAAATTATTCAAAAAATATTTGAAGGGCTCCATATCCAGGCAAGCATTTCTTCTAATTTTTCAATACTGTGACCTTCACCAAAAGAAGAGTCCACATGGAAATGATGATCATTATCTGCCAAAACATTCAAGGTTACGTGTATGGCTAATTTCCTTTGATTTACTGAATGAACAAAAGAAGAATTTCTTATCAATTTATCAATAACTATATAATTATAGAGAATAGCATTAAGATATAGCAGAGAACCTCTATTAATCTCCTGAAAATAGATGCTTATTTCAGGTATTTTGTCCTTGTTACCACTTCCAGATATTAAATTCTTGCAACTGTTGCATTTCTTTTTCTTAAAAACTGCATCTGTGTAATATAACTGTTATGTCTGGTATGACTCACAGTTTCAGTACTCGATATGTGGTACACCATTCCATGTAAGATAATGAAGTGCCAACAGTTATCAGATTAGCACTTAAATACAACTCAACTAATTTGCATAGGATATCACAATAACAGGAACAACTTCATACGTATAATATGACAGAAACAACATCTCTGCATTCATTAACATTCTCATTTATTATGCCTATGTAAAATTTATAAATATCTAAATCTTGCTCCCTTGCTATTTCATCCCAATTAGTTTGAAAATTCTTCAAATCAATACTTTAGCTATTAAGTGGTAGCCTGGCTCAATTTTAAAACAGACATCATTCTGATTTTTTTCACACACTAACACTTGAGATATTGTAAATTGCAGGTACTGGCCAACTCTATCCTCAAGGGGATCTGTATTAAATTTATCAGGTAATATATATACTTCATTTTCAATTCTTCTGTGCAATATTTGGTCAGTTCTAGAATTGTATGAGTAGTATGATGCAAAACTGTGAAGGATTCATTTGTTAGCTTCCCATTTTTTTCAAGAATGCTATTCCAATATTCTAACCAGTTGCAGAATTCATTAAGAAATATACAATTGCCATCATTTACTTTAGGTCGCTCAGTATATTGATTATTAAGTTGCCAACCTTTACATGGTGTTTTACATTCAGTATTGTCCACCAAGTATAAAATATGTTTATGTACTCTGCAGATTCTACAAAGTTAGGCAAACATTTCTGTTTCTCAGAAATCCCTGAATAGTGAATTGGTTAAAATTTTGCAAAACTAATGAAATATTTTCCCTTTCAAAATTAGTGGGAGAAAGTGCCTTTGAGGTCAGTTTATAGCAATATTTTAAAATTGACTGAGATTCCAGGGAATGAAGATTCTGCAAAGTACACTTTGGATATTATCTAAATCCTGATTTCCATTATAACAAAATTTTGGGAATATCATGCGTTTACTTGCATCTTCTTTCTAATGCATTTTAGTAAATGAACTGAATTAAATATAAAGAAAAGAGGTATAGATTTCATAACTGGATTTGGATATGCAACTTAAAGTTTTAATGGACAACAAAAGAAAGATATAGCTTTCTTATTTATTGCATTATTATCTGTTATGGCTTATATTACTGCAAAGCCTATCTCTTCTAGACTAATTATTACACATTTAACTATGTCAAATAAAGTTGGTATAACATGCACAACATTCTTGTATCATGAGAATCCACTGCTAAGCATAAAAGCAAAAGCACTTGTTGCAGACTCATTGCTGTTGTTGGCTTAGCCAACAACAACCCTTAATCAAAATATTAGGTGAATTTCATTTACAAGATACTGCAATGTTTTTTTTCTAGTAACTTAAAATTATTTTTAATATAGAATAGAAAATTTTTATGATGTTGCTCAAATATAAGATTCATATAGGTTGATAAAGTTAGTCTTCTGATGGTTAAATAACTAGGTAAAATTATATTTGTGGTGTCTCTATGACACCTAGGGGAGAAATTATACAACATTAAAATGAAGAAAAATTTAAACTTACTCAGGGTCATTAATTTAAGCTGCTCATATATAAATTTAACTGCATAAAAATATCTAAATGACTCATCTTACATTAACAATAGAAAAGACATTATCAAATGTAATATAACAATCACTCTTTGATATTTAGTTTTACATTCTTCTATGTTCATTTTTTTTCATGTTTTCAATAAGAATTTCTAAAGTGGTTGTAGATGAGGAATTTCATACTCCCCTATACTATTAATTTTCACATCAATGCAGAACACAGGTACTGCAAAACCAGGTTTAATTATGATAAATTGACTGATGTTTGGATATGGAGACTTGAATATGTGATATATAAGGACAGTCTATGTCTGGTTTACTATGCTCCAGAAATTTCTATCAAGAAAATTTAATTTTCCCTCTATACACAGATGACAGGGTACTGATAGCAGACACAGAAAGGAAAATGCAGGACCTTCTGCAGAAGGTAGCAAAAGAAAGGTAAGAAGAAAGGACTGAACATAAACTTCAAGAAAACTGAATGTATGGTCATCAGCAAAAAGAAGACTCCAAAATGCCAACCACAGGCCAAAGAAACTAAAATAAAACAAGTAAAGAAATTTAAATACCTGGGAAATATTCTGACAGAAGATGGAAAGTGCGATATTGAGATCCAAAGACACATTGTCATGGTCAAGGACACATTTCAAAAGTTAAACAGAATAGTGAGAGACAAGGAAATCTCATTGGAAACAAAAAAAAGTGTGCTGGATTGCTATGTGATACCTGTCCTTCTGTATGGAAGTGAATGTTGGACAATCTCATCAAAGATGAAGGAGAGGCTTGAAGCAGCAGAAATGTAGTTTTACAGAAGGATGTTGAGGATACCATGAACTGAGCATGTGAGTAAATCATGAGATGTTGGAGAAAATGCAAACGAGAGGAAAAACTCATACTTAACATCAGGAAGAGACAAATAAGTTTCCTGGAACATGTAATAAGGAAGGAGGGCTTGGAGAATTTGATACTCACAAAACACATAGTGGAAAAGAGAGATAGGGAAAGCAACACAAAACATACTTGATAGGCCTGAGCAAATGGATGGTGGAGTAAGGTTTGAGAGAGATACCAAGAGGAGAAATATTGAGAGCAACAAGAGACAGAGCCAAGTGGAAGTCTATGATTGCTTATGTCCTGAAGAGACACAGAACATGAAGAAGAAGAATATCATTAATTCTGTAGAATTTCCTCTGCTGTTTGTGTTCCAAGTATTAGCAATACTTTGATCCAAACCACTTTTAAGGGCAGAATTCTCTCAGTTGAATCTTTCTGAACTCTGGTGATTCTCTCTGGGGGTCAGTGAAGATAAATATAATGGACACTTTGGCAAAATTCTAGGGATTGCACCTACATAAAGAATTGCTAACAATAATTGTAGTGCCAGTTTTCTTATCAAATGCTGATGTTTCTCACATTATGTCTTCAGACTAGAAATGTAATTCACATATCTAAAATAAATTAATTAAAAGGACAATTATACTCTATTTCAAAATGCTTATCAAAATCTAAGATAGTAAAAAAAACTACAACAACATGAGGGAAAGTTCTAGATATATTGAAGGGAAATTTAATTTACATTTATACATTAATATTTTTTAATCTTTTTATGGAAATATGTATTACAAATATGAAAAAATTCAAATGGTTATTTTTAAATGTTTATTAAAAATTATTATAAAAATTTCCTTTAAGTATTCATATAGAGAATTGTTTTGATGAGTTTAAATTTCATCCACAGAATTCAATAAATCTTTTAACTGTGGAGGCTAACTCCTTAGTTTGTTTCAGTATATTGTGAATCATAAAGTCATGAAATTAATTTAACCATTAAGTTTTAATGCTCTTGAAAAATAATATTAAAAAATATAAGAAATTGCTTGCTTTACTATTGTTTGCTTTTGCCTTTTGAATAATGTATCTATGTATCTGATAGTTCTTTTTCTTTTGGAAATTAAAATACATTCAATTTTTGGTTTATTTTTATAAGTTCCTTTGCTTTTGGGATAGCACAGCTATATGGCATTTTTTGTAAATTGTTAAAATATTTACAAAATATTTACAAAACAAAAATAACAAGCCGAGTCAAGAAAACTGAAAGAGTTAAAAAATTAATGAAATAGTTTCTTCTAGTTTATCCTACATATAGTGCATAAAATTCACTCATTGAACATCTCTTCTGTCTAGGTGATGTTGGTTCTAGTTCCTCTTGATGTCAACAATGACTTCTCCTTCTGGATGTCGAATATCTTATAGCTTGAGGTCAAAATGCCTTCTTCCCCTTCATGTCAAATGCCTTCTAGTGGTATCTGTTAAAAAAAGAGGTTCACAGAAGGCTCCATCCAAGTTGCCACAAAAGCTTGAGACCATTGATAAAAAATTATGGAAAAAATATTTTCTATAAATTTGAAATGGATCCTTAACAATTTTGGTGATTTTTAACCACTGAGCCTAAAAAGATATGCATAGATAACATTTTTTACACAAACTGCTGGACTTCTTAGAAATAAACTTCTCTCAAAAGAATGTGTACAAAAAAACAAAAACAACCTAGATGATTAAACACTTATTATTACACCAAAGACTAACATAAATAAAAAATAAAATTTTTATAACACATTAGCAGTAAAGTTTAATAATTAATATTTTTGCTATTTTATCTGTTAGGTACCACAAAATACATTCTACTGAAAAGGATGTAAAAGTTTGCATAGATCATGTCAAATAAAATAGCTGTAATCTGGAAATCTGATCCTCCAGACAACCTCAAACGGAGATTCTTTTGAGCCACTGTAAAGTTGGTTTAATGCCTGATGCCACTGCTTGAACATTAACTAAAACCTTTCAGTCTAAACTTGAAGGAAACTACTTGGGTGCTCAGAGCTATAATTAATAACTTTTGGCAACAACATCCAAGTAAATCAGAGCTCTACAACAAGGCAACTCTGAGAAAACTAAAAGTTCTGTAAGGATTCATCATTAATTGCCACAATTTTAACAATATAAGATACCCAGATGACACAGTGCCGGTAGAAGACATGGAAAGGAAACTACAAAACCTCCCCCAGAATGTAGTGAAGGAAAGCTAGAAAAAAGGAATAAACATAAACTATGAGAAAACTGAATGTATGGTCATCAGCAAAAATGAGGAGCCCAAAATATCAATTCCAGGTCAGGGATACTAAAATCAAGCATGTACAGAAATTTAAATATCTGAGAAGTGTTCTAACAGAGGATGGAAAGTGCAACACTGAGATCTGAAGGCATATTGGCATGGCCAAGGATGCATTCCCAAAGCTAAGCAGAGTATTGAGAGACAGGAAAATTTTATTGGAAACAAAGAAAAAAGTACTGGATTTTTATGCACAAGGAAAAAAGTGCTGGATTTATATATATGTTCTCATATATAGCAAAAAATGCTAGAAAAATTCATTAAAGATGAAGGAAAGACTTGAAGCAACTGAATGTGGTTCTGCAGAAAGATGTTGGGGATAACATAGACCAAACAGGTGAGTAGCATCAATATTCTGGACAGAATGAAAATGCATACTTAACATCAGGAAGAGACAGCTGAAGTTTGTGGGACATGTAATGAAGAAGAAGGGCTTGGAGAATTTGATACTCACTGGATGGATAGTGGGAAAGAGAGACAGTGGAAAACAACATGTGACAACTTGATACGCTTAAGCAAATGGATGGCAGAGCAGGGTCTGGGCAAAATACTAAAATAAAATGTATTAAGTGCTATATAAGATAGAAAAATATGGAGGATCATGATCATCTACATCCTGAAGTGATACAGTACATAGTAGAAGAAGAAGATGGACCCATCCCTGATATTTCTACAATGTTATATGAATGCAGAATGTGTTTTGCAGGACACTGCTGGTGAGCAAAAGAAATACTTGTGAATGATCTACTGTTCTGAACACCAAGCTATGGCACAAGCTGGGTCGGTCATCCAGCAACCATCTACATTGACCAACTATATAATGCTGCTACCCTAATGACCTACTGACTTTGATGCAGAACCAATGATGTTTCTTAGGATAAACTTATGAATACCTGAGATTGACTAAATAAATAACAATAAGTAACATCCCCATTTTTGTTGCCATTTGTATGACATTTCGGCTGTTGTATGCTCCAGCCTTCTTCAAGTGCTAGGAATTTCATTAAGGACACATGGCCTAGTGGATATAGACATTGGTTAGTTTCTGTAACTTGACCCAAAGAGTTGTGAACTCAATACCAGGCTATAGCACTGGTAAATATGTAACTTATAGAGTTAGAGAGAGATAACTCATGACTTCCAAAAGAGGCACTATTATGCAAGTAATGAGAATGATATACCCAGTCATTGCAAGAAAAGGTTCAGTCCAAAATTCCTAGTATCTGAAGAAAGCCAGAGCATACAACGAAATGTTGTACAAATGGCAACAAAGATGCGGACAATAGTCTGAATAATGTAAATACTGTAAATACCACCTCATCTCAGAAATATAGACAAATATAACATCCCCCTTTTGATATTTACACCTTGTATCCCTCTTGTCCTCCACTCACTATTATGAAAAATTCATTTTTATCAAAAATGCTTTAATTTCTGGGAAATATGCATTGATCTATTCTTGAACTATATATTTCAGCAAAGAAAACACTTTTGCACTGAAGGTGTTAATCTAAAATACTTTTCAAAATCTCTATTTCACACTCATTTAAGTTTCATAAATTTGTAAATACTAACAAAAATGTTATGAAATCAATTTGTACATAGATTTTGACATTTTAATTTTTTACTGGAATAAGAGTGTTAATAGTTCAGTGTTTCTTCTGTTACAAATTATTTGCAATTTGGTCACAAGATTAACATTTATGATGTACTTATTCAAAATTGTAGCTGTGATATAAATACTGAAATATTCTGTTAGACTTTTGTTTTTGTTTTTTACACCTAATCATTATCAATATAGTAGACATTTAGTCCACATTTTAATTTATGGTCAAGATTTCATTTAGTGAGCAAGTGCATTTTTGTAGGCAGGAATATTTTTCTGATGTATTTTTATGTCCTTTAAATGAATATAATTTTCATTTCTTCCAGGCATTAACTTTTGAAATATTTATAGGAACTTATAATGCTAAACTGAAACTGTTAATTTGTATCCATTTTTATAATTTGTGTCTATTTTTTTGTATATAATGTTCATAATTTTAAAGTATAGAAATCTAAAAAGACTAAAAACTTTAAGATTACATTTTTTTTTCACGACCAGGAACTCAATTTTAACCCCAAGTTACTATTTTTGCTGCAAATAAAGAAAATGATACTTAATCTTTTTTTTCCATTTTAGGCTTCTGTACTTTAAAATCAATAACCATTTTATAAAGATGGACACAAAATCATTCAGTTTTCACAAGATAAAGGTCCAGTTTAATATTATGCACATGTAAACTGAACACCTATTTTAGAATTGTTTTACTTGTTCCCATTTTTAAAGTGAAAATGTTTCTCAAAATTCTGTTACACAAGCAGTTATGATTACATGCAGGTACAGCAGATCAAAGAAAATAAAGAAAAATAAATTTTCTGATGAAAATACACTAATTCACAAAACCAAATATTAAACTAATATATTACTTTCTATTCAATGTTCTAATCTCTAAAACTACTTTCTGCATTATGCTTCCTACTTTTTCCAAAAAACATTCACTCTGTACTAAAAATGATCTGTTTCAAAGATTTATAAATTTTATCAGAATGGAATATACAGTATATAAGACATAAGATAAACCCGGATATAAGAGCGATTTTCTCTGGTCTCAATTTAGAGCCTGTGGTAATGTATATAAAATAGATCATACCCGGATATAAGATAAACCCGGATATAAGATAAACCCGGATTTAAATAATTAAATAAGAGAACTTCTATCCGGTCCTGGCAACTTTCCTACAAATAGTAATTACAATTTTTTTTAATTGCTATTTGTTTTTTTTATTTGTACTTATGAAATAATTAACTTACAATTTAAAAAATATTTTGCTTATTGAACTGGCAACTTTTTAATTACTTTTATTATTTTATTGTAATTATGAACAAATCCCCTTATAACTTAAAAAAATTAACTTGTTGTACTGGGTATTTGTTTAAATTACTATTATTCTATTTGTACTTATGATAATTTTAAAAATTTTAGCTTATCAAATTGGTAATTTTTAATTAATATTATGATTTTATTTGTACTTATGAACAAATCCCCTAAAGTATATATTTTAATATTTTAATATTTTAGCTCATTATTTCTACTTTTTGTTAGTTTTGATTTCTTCTTTTATTTTTTCTGTTATCTTTTCCAAATGTTTGAATTCATCATTTCTCTTCTTTTTTCTTTTTCATTTTACCTTTTATTTTTATTTATTTTTTCTGCTTTATCTTTTTGTTTTCTTCCGGTTTAAAATGTGACATGTCTGGATTTCCATTTTCAAACATTCGTTACACTACCGTCTAGCTAGTGAATCATACGTACACCATTCTTTGAAATCTTATTACCTCCCAATCCACTTAATTCTTCTCATCGTTTTTATTTCTTCAATTTTATTTATTTATTTTTTAAAATCTCCTTATCTATGTATTACAAAATAAATTAAACACATTTTACTGCCTGATGATGATGGTGTTTTAACATCCAGACTTTACAGCTATCAAGTTGCAGTATGCAATTATTATTATAATAATAATAATTACCATATACATATACATATATATATATATATATATATATATATATATATATATATATATATAAAGACAAACTTATAACTATACTCGTGTCGGAAAACCCTCCGCGTATCTATGTGGAAGGAAAAATGGTTATAAAAAAAGAAAGAGCTAAGTACATGAACATCAGTCAAAAGGATTTGGACCAAGTCAGTAAGTAGCCCAAAGAAAAAAACCTGAGACGAGTAATCAACTAACAAAAAAGCGCTCAATACTTAGGTAGAGCAGAATAAATAAAGTATACATAGTGAGCCAACAAACCTACCAAGGTTTCACCTAAGTGGATCGTCAAGGAAAGCATTTCCTGATGATCCGCTTAGGTGAAACCTAGATAGGTTTGTTGGCTCACTAAGATACTATATATATATATATATATATATATATATATATATATATATATATATATATATATATATATATATATATATATATATATATATATATATATATATATATATATATATATATATATATATATATATATATATATATATATATATATAATATATATATATATATATATATATATATATATATATATATATATATATATATATATATATATATATATATATATATATATATATATATTTAAAGTATATATATAATTTAAAGTACATATATTTTGGCAGCATATTTTCTTTTAAACAAGTTGTGTTAAACAATAGAGACAACATAGTCTTATATATTTTCTTTTGAATTTTTTCATATTTTATTGGTAGAAAAAATGATTTTAGCTCTGGAAACCGTGTTGCAAATAAGTGATCATTTATATTGAGTGGGGCATTGGCTAAGGTAATTGTGGGTGCAATTGTTATAAAGTGATAACCAATAAAATATTTTATAAGCAATTGACAAACATCAAACAAACTCTTACCAATAATGGTTTTCCTAAATATTTTGTTGATAATGTAATTAACAGATATTCTTCAGACCTAACATGTGACATATCTAGAAAATCACACTCAGTTAACCTCTTTTACAGAGAACAAATACACAGACAATATAGCATGTATGAAAAGGCCCTTAAGTCTATAATAAACCATAATGTGTTTCCAGCTGATCCTAATAAAACCTTAAAACTTATATATTATAGTAAATTCAAAACCCCTAACCTGATAATGAACAACAACCACTCTTCACCTGCTACCGGTGTTGATAGAACTAAGTTGTGTATGAATTTAAATGTCCTTTTGAAGAATGCTCTTCTAATCCACATACATACATTGGATTCATGACTACCTGACTCTCTAGACAATTAACTATGCATTTAAATGATTCCAGTGCCATTACACAACATCTTAAGTCACATACTGTTTCCCTTCTGCATTCTGACATTCGTAAAATTCTTATAGACAATACTAAAATTATTGATCAACACAAAAACATTAGACACCTAAAAATTTTAGAGGCACTACATATCAGAAGTAAAAAACATCTTATCAATTGCACAGCTTACCAAGTTTCTGGACATGTACTTACTTGTGTTTAGAGGGCTTATTTGAAATATAAATAAGATAAATAATCATTTGCCTTTGAGTAATTTGATAATTTACATAATTAGTTCCTTCGAAGTTCAAATTCCCTAACATATCTTTACGGCATTTAAAATTGTTAACAACCAAGTATTCCATATAATTCATGCATCTATGTGAGCACATATCTTTACATGTGCATGTTGCTTACATTATTACTGCCTTTGAATTTAAAAATTCTTCATAACATTTATTTATTTTCTTTTAAAATGTTGTAACACTTTTCCTGCTACAAGGCAATATTTGATTTTTAATCTGTAATATAGTTTCTGATGATGAACGATGATGTTCGTAATTACTAGGACAACTTTTGGACAATTTTTATGCAAATATAATTTGGAAATAAAAAGTCTAATCAGAAAATATGAAAAAATTCAAAAGAAAATATATAAGACTTTGTTGTCTATTGTTTAACACAACTTGTTTATATATATATATATATATATATATATATATATATATATATATATATATAATGATTAATGTATATTCAGGTAGCAACACTTCTTTTAAACATGTTTTATTAAATATGATGGACAAGGAAAATTTTACTAATTTTTTATTTAGTTTTTCCAATGTTCTTACATTTTTCCATTTTAAGGATTACAAAAACTATTCATTCCATCAACTGCCCTAACTGGTTTCGGCCACTTCCTTAGCCATTTTTAAGGGGATTTTATTTTGTTGTTGTTAGTTTCTCTTCATGTTTTGACTGTTTGAGATGTATTTTTTGTGTGGTTTTGAAGAGCGTATATTCTGAGCCTTCATATGCTGAGTTCATGTGGAACTTGAGTGAGCATTTTTCTATTTTGAATATATATATATATATATATATATATATATATATATATATATATAATCATTTTATCTCAAGCAAGGTAATAAAGCCACTAAGATGCAAGGGATTATTGATTGTTAGAGAATATGAGAAAAAAATTTTGAGAATAAAGAACATTAAAAAACAAGAATTAAAAAGACAGAAAATTATGATTCACATTGCATTTATATTTTTGAAGATCAAAGTTGACAGGGAAGCAAGAAGCCAGATGAGAGTTCCACAATTTATAAGTGCAACAGAAGAAACTGTCAGCATAGAACTTATGGTTACATCTATTTATTTAAACTGTAAAATGATGAGGCTGTGCTGCCAATCTAGTTCTGTGCTTAAATTCATAAAGTCTAGGTTCCATGAAGGAAAGATCATCAGTACAATTACCATGAAAATATTTATAGAAAAGGAACAGAGAAGCTACATTACAGCAGTGAGAAAGTGACTGAAGCCAAGATGCCAGGTCAGGACTAATAACCTTGCCATTTTTTCTTTGGATTTTATCAAGAATCTCTAAATCTCAAGAATCTCTACAGCACCAGACCAGATATGGCAGCAACATTAAAATTTTAAAGCAATGGTAGAGTTATAAATTAGTAAGATAGATTCTAGCAAGAAAAATTGATGAAGGGAACCAACTTTCTTAGCAGAAGACCTAGCAACTGATTCAATATAATCTTTCCACTTCATGTCAACAGAAAACATTAATTTGAAAGGCACAGGTTAGCATCAGACATGCTGGAAGGTAAAATGTGTTCTCTCTTGACTATAGAAAAGTTCAAGAAGTGGTTGAGATTTAGCAAACTCAATATTTTGTTAAAACAGTTCTGTTAAACAAATAAATTTAAATAAAGAAACATTGAAAGGCAGTATATAGAGGCATAAACAGGATATGAACATTATTTTTCATCCAGTATATTTTTCTAAACATTAATTTTTTTTCATTAGAAATGAATGCCAAAATGCTATGTAATATCAGTCCTCTTATATGGCAGTGAATGCTACACAATATTCTCACAGGTAAAGAGGAAACTTGAGGCAACACAAATGTAGTTCTAGAAAAAGATGCTAACAATATGATGAACCAGACTGAACATGTGAGCAACAACAAAGTCTGAAAAGAAGTTTGCAAATTAGTTTCACAGCCATTAATTAAAAACAAGAATCGAGAATAACTAACAGTTTCATTTAATACTATTCAAAAACATTATTATGATGTTAATCGAATGATATCATTCAAGGGGATAATTTGTTGCTTAAAACTAAATCATTATTTCTCTGTATTATGGAAATACTAGCTCAGTTTTTATGAGACAATTAAAATCTCTGGAACACAATGAGAAAAAAGATTTCAAGATTTGCCATTCACAGTACATATTAAATTAAACAGGGGGAAATGAGAAACAGTGAATAATCTATCTAACAAGATAGTGTAAAATGGTTCATTCCCTGTACCACTCTAGTAAGTACCTGACTCTGAATGCTATTTACTGCCTTTATAAGAGTCAGACCAAGTCAAAAATGGATTACTGATGCCATATACAAGCAGGAGCATATCAGTCTTCATGTTCCAGTCTCCATAGTCCAAAAGTATCTCCACATCCTTATCAGTGACAAACTATTTTCCACCCTACAATCCTTTTCCTCACAGATGAAACACTTCAAATCTCTCACTGTCTTATCACTATTTCCAGTGGAAAGTACTCAGATGAACTCTGTTCCAAATTTTTATGGCTAAAATCTTCCATACCATGCACATTATAGTAAAATATTTACCTTTCCTTCATATTTCATTGGTAAGATGTAAGTTTGAATTGAGTAGCTTTTTCCCACACACTGATGCTTTGTGGAACTGACTCCCAAAACAATTGTTCGCCAACCTCTACAAGTCTAGAGTCAACTGTTATCTTCCCCATATATCCTTATATATTGTGCCTCTTAATCTTTAACTCTCCAGCTTGAGTGGTTTTTGGGTCTTGTGCAGTGAGAACATCACTGTGAAAAAAAAGAACAGGAAGGGACCAATTGTTACTTAGAGTTACAAAAGGGAAGGAAGAGTGTCATGATTTCCCATGTCATGCAGCGATATACACACACACATGCATAAAAAGATGATCTTTTGAATTAACGACTGATATAATGATCAGGATTTATTAAAATGGCAACAAAGATGCGGACAATAGTCCGAATAATGTAAATACTGTAAATACCACCTCATCTCAGAAATATAGACAAATATAACATCCCCCTTTTGATATTTACACCTTGTTTCCCTCTTGTCCTCCACTCACTATTATGACAAATCCATTTTGATCAGAAATGCTTTAATTCCTGGGAAATATGCATTGATCTATTCTTGAACTATATATTTCAGCAAAGAAAACACTTTTGCACTGAAGGTCCTAATCTAAAATACTTTTCAAAATCTGTATTTCACACTCATTTAAGTTTCATAAATTTGTAAATACTAACAAAAATGTTATGAAATCAATTTGTACATAGATTTTGACATTTTAATTTTTTGCTGGAATAAGAGTGTTAATAGTTCAGTGTTTCTTCTGTTACAGATTATTTGCAATTTGGTCACAAGATTAACATTTATGATGTACTTATTCAAAATTGTAGCTGTGATATAAATACTGAAATATTCTGTTAGACTTTTGTTTTTGTTTTTTACACCTAATCATTGTCAATACTCTAATGCTAACACATATATATATATATATATATATATATATATATATATATATATATATATATATAATGGCAGTGAAGAAAAAAGAAACAATAACAGTTTTATTGAAATATTTAAATCAATTATAATTAAAAATATTTTTAGTTTTTCTCATTGACTTGAGCACTACTTCTTTGTTTAGATGTAGCTTTATTCTGCACTAACAAATTAAATAATTTTTTATGCAAGTTTAGCATGTTATTAAGATAGTCTAAATCAGATTTAATGTTGATAAGTAACCTAGTAGAACTGGAAGCCCAATATGTAATGGCTGGCCACTTGTATCTGAGTATGCATGACTGGCAGGATGGCTAGCTAATCCCTATTGCAGCTGCCTACTCAGATATATTTGTATATGTTTCACACACACAGAGCTCACCAATGGTTTAAACTGCACATACTGAACAGACTTCAGTTAATGTTTCTAAGAGAGAGCCCATTATCTAGCATGATCAACAATCTGAACAGGGCCAGTACACTCGAACCCTTGTGACTTCATGCTAATTCAAACATCAACAGATTTCAAAGAGTTCTGTCTAATGAAGTCTTGGTTCAACCCATAGTATGTTTTTCATGAACGTTCCAGAGGTGTCACACACTAGGATTGCCTCTACATGCTGATAAACATCAAGAAGTCACCTTTCTGACAAATCAACCAGAGTGAAATACTGTGATTGTCTTCTCTGTACTTAATATCCATTAACATGGATATTGGGATGTAGATATTTCTGTACATATCATCTGGTATCATACAGCCACCTCAGCAATACAAAAATATGCATAAAGCAACAGTATTGTAAATGTCTTTATTATAGAAATTATAACAATTTACTTCAAAATCAAGGAGAAAGAGATGGTCAGTGTTCAGGATTTAAGGCAAATATTACTGACAAAAATGTATAATGCAACAGTGTTTTACTATAGAAATGCTATATAAAATGTTATTATAGAAATGCAATCACAACCAAGAAGAAAGGCATGGTCAGTGGTCATGAATTAATGCAAGTATTACTAATAAATAAGGGCTATTATATGCACAATGCAATGTCATTTTGCTACAAAAATACATTATCTTGCTATAGAAATGCTTTCTTAATTGAGATGAAAAGAATGATCAGTGGTAGGAAATTAAAGCAAGAATTACTAACAGGAAAGGATTGTTATATGTATAATGTAAATTCTTTTGAGAAAAATAGAATAGAATACTAAAAACCAAAAAGAAATGAATCAGTGGTTAGAAATTAATACAAGTATTGCTGAAAAAATAAGGTTATTATAGGCATTTTATTATTCTTTCTACAAAATATATCTTTTTTAAAGAAGCACTCTTGAATTTACATGATCCTTGACATTTGGAAATAATTAATAAAAATCAATTATTGGAAACACTTTGTTAATTTTAAGGATGAAAATTTACCAGACACTGTATCCTTAAGGAAATAATTTACTCGTTTTCAAATTTCAGATTTTGAACTATCATTTCATTCATATGAAGGAAATGTGATGGTTTTAGCTGGCGGTAGTTTTGGCTTTCCTCTATCATTATTACTCATCTGGAAATGAAGACATTAATCTTTCTCATCTCTCAAAATCTTTACTCTTTTCTCAAAATATCAGTAGAACTAATTTTATCAAACCAAAGGAGATGAAAGGATTTGTCAAACATAATAGGGTTTGAACTTAGTACCCTGAGGTTTGGATGATGCTCCACCAAGAAGACATCTAATCAGCTTCACTAAAGACATTGTCTGTATCTGCAGGTTATACATGTTTTCTTTCACTGACTTCTCTACCAAAAGGGAGAGGCTGGCACCATACCTGTTCTTTATCAGTTTGATAATTTTTCTCTTGTTGTTCTCTAGTACTTATATCAGTGAAAATGATGAAAGGTTGAGTCACCCTTGTTAGGTTTCAAAGTCACTATCCTCAGGCTCCAAAGATATCCTAACAAGAGGTTTCCTACTATCACAGGCTTGATCCTAAGAATCAACTTTCAATTGACTTCCACCTAGAGGTAGTGGGTGCTTGTCATTCTAATCTATGATTATTACACTTGCTGTCCCTTCTACAGGAAATCACTAGTTTCATTTCATCTACACTGGAAGAATAAAATGCTAATACAAGAAGATGGCCTTCAAAGCTGATATTCCAGAATCCTAAGGTGTTCTGAGAAGCAATATTAATAGTTTTTAGATAAAAGCCTTCAGAAAAGTAGTATTATCATTGCAAATTATTGCTGGCAAGTTTTATCACATGCTGTAACTCAAAAATTAGGGTCTATCAAATGTATCTGAAGTTTTTACAGACTATTTCATTTAAGTTTATTTCATGTAAGTATATATATTGTTAATACAATATATATCTTATTAATAATATTATATATATATCTTATTAATAATATTATATATATATATATATATATATATATATATTGAGGAAAATATGTATTTCATTTGCTGCTGATATTCTGATTTTGCCACTTTACAAAAATAAGAACGATTTATAATTTTCAGAGTTGGTCCATCTTTAAAACAAAAGATAGAATATAAAAAAAATTCTAGAAAATTAAATTATATTAATTTTTGAACATTTATTAGTATTTTATTGAAAAAATAAGTATTTCAAACCATAGTGAAATATAACTGAGTACTTGGTGAAGAATTCCTTGTTGGCAAGCACAGCAGCCAGACATTTTTACAGATCCCAGGCAAAGATTTTGGCTCACTCCTTTTTGCAGATTTTTTTTCAAATCCTTAAGATTTGTAGGTTGTTGTAGGGCAACCTGAAGCTTCAGCTTTCTCCACAGATTCTCAAAAGGATGAAGGTCTGAATTCTGATTAGGATACTCCATTCCCTTAATGTGCTTCTTCTTGAGTTACACCTTTGTTGCCTAAGCTTTATGTTTTGGGTTATTGTTATGCTGGAATCCACGACCCATTTTCAGTGTCCTGACTGAGGCAAGGAGGCTTTCACTCAAGATTTCCCTGTACTTGGCCCCATCCATCTTTTCCTCAACCTGCTGTAGTTGTCCTGTTCCCTTAGTAGAGAAAAATGCTTCCCCCACTATGTTTAATGGTTGTGATGGTGTTCAGGGGGTCCAAGTCAGCTTTCTTTTTCCTCCAAACTCAGCAAGATGAGTTGATGCCAAAAAGCTCAATTTTTATCTCATCTGATCACAATACTTTCTCTCAACCTTTCTCTGAATCATCCAGTTGCTCATTTGCAAACTTCAGACAGGCATGTACATGTGCCTTCTTGCGTAGGGGGACCTTGAAGGCACTACATGATTTCAGTCCACTACGACATAGTGTGTTACTAATGGTCATCTTAGTGACTGTGATCCTGACTGCCTTGAGACCATCAACAAGCTCTTGCTGCTTAGTTCTGGGTTGTTCTCTCACCTTTCTCCTTATCAGGCTCACTGTATGTTGGAAGATCTTGCTTGGAGCTCCAGACTGAGGAAGATTGATAGTCAATTGGTGTTTCTTCCATTTTTTATTATCGCACCAAACATTGACTCCTTCTCACCTAGCTGCTTGCCAACTGTCTTGTAGCCTATTCCAGTCTTGTGCAGGTATAAAATTTTGTCCCGGATGTCTTTAGACAATTCTTTTGTCTTGCCCATTGTGGAAAGATTAGATTCTGGTTCAATGAAGGATATCTATCTATCTATCTATCTATCTATCTATCTATCTATCTATCTATCTATATGTATCCTTATACACATATATATGTGTGTGTGTGTGCGTGTGTGTGTGTGTGTGTGTGTGTGTGTGTGTGTAAAATTCTATGCTATTATCCTATTATCAATGCTAAAATTACATATAAACATATATATAAAAACTAAATCTATCAATAAAATCATTATTAGTCTCAAGAGATTCTTCTGGGGTCAAAATTCATTACTTGGATATTTTTTTACATTTTGTCATTTGATTACAGCACACCTCTCCTCTCTCTCTCTCTCTCTCTCCCTCCACCCCCTCTCTCTCTATATATATATTAGCCATCCATATACAAATCTGTTTCATTGTATTACAGCTCATCAATGTGGCTAGACATCCACTTGCTTCAAACCAGGATAGAAACTTGACTGATTTGGTGTCAGTTGAAGTCCCTATACCTAAAACCATCAGTGCATGAAATTATGTATGAATGTATATATATTTGGGGCAGAACATATGTAAATATAAATAGTGTCATATATATATATATGTAAATATCAGCAGGGTGCACATTGGTATCAACACAATATGGCATCAATAATATGTTTAAGCATGAAGCATACTGCTACTATACAGTATTTATATCTGTTTCCACATTAATTATATATATATATATATATATATATATATATGAAAATAAATTGTATGAATTTACAAATCTATTGGTAATATTTTACAACAACGGAAAAATAACATCCTTGAAAATGGCCAGTGAAGAGGCTGAAAGCACTTGGGAAATCAAACATTATGGAACGTTTTTACATTCCTTATTTCCAGCAAAAAGGAAACAGGTAAGAATAGTGGCAAAATTAAATCCAATATTATTAAAATCTTCTTTGTCAGTCGTTTTTAATGAAATATGTTTAAATGAAAGATTGCTGTCCAAATATACATTAATATATATATATGTGTATATTTAAATCTTCCAGAAACTTAAGAAATATAATTAAGTGCAAGGATATATATATATATATATATATATATATATATATATAACAGTGCATGCTGAACAATATTCTTACGGAGGAATAAGAACCTCAATGCAACAAAAAAGTTGTTCTACAGAAGGATGCTAAGATTAACTTAGATTAAACATGTCAGCAACATCCAAATCTTAAAGAAAATAATAACAAAAAAACACTTATATATAAATCATTAATGGACAATTGAAACTTCAAAAATATATAATGCAGAAAGATGGCTTGAAGAATTTAACACTCACAGAATATACTGAGAAATAGATTGAAGCAGCAAGTAACCTACTTCATGAATCTGTGTGAATGTATGGAAGAGTGAGGATAAAGAAGGATGGTGGAGAATCAAATGTTGCTTAGAGCTACAAGGGATAGGAAGTTGTAAAGGGCCATGATCATTTACATACTGAAGAAGAATATTTTTACATTTTACAACTACAGAGTGCCCAGTAAAAAAGCAGTAAATTCAGAAAAATTTTTTGGGCTATCATGATTCATGCACTAAATTGAACAAACATTGTAGGTGTTTGAAATGTTTGCCTGAATGTTCAACACAAAGTTGTAAGTGTGGTAACTAGTAGGAAGTAGATTTTTTCAAGGTCATGAATATTCAAGAAATTTATTCAAGGTTATTTTATGGCAATTATTCCTGAAAGATAAAACAGTAATAATAAATTTTCCAGGTTTTTTTTCCCCCTGTAGATGGAGAAGAAAATCATTAGCCACGCTTTGGGAAGAACATGAATAAATCTTGTGAGTTTAACATAATCAAGTATATCTCTTTTGAACTCATACTAATAATTTCAAAGATTGTTTTTGGTAAATCTTCATATACTTTATATTTTAATATTAAAAGCCAAAACAATATAACATTATTTTTATTATACCATGTTTTATGTGCAGTGGATATAAATAAGCAGAAAGAAGACATCAACTTAAGCCAGATTTGAACCTAGAACACAGCCAATCAATAATCCATTGGGTTTATGAAATGCTTTTGGCCATACTGTGTAACTCCATTAAATTTTGCAATTTGTGGTGTGTGGAAAATTTATGAAAATCAGATTGAATGAAAAGTGTTGTCAAAAAAATCAATAAATGCTAAGCAGAATTCATTATTATGAGAAGCAAAATCAAATTTATAAAATAAAAAAAGCCATAAAATCAGATCAGTACTAACAGATCATTTAATGGAGAATCGATTCAGACAAAAAAACATAGTTTTGGAATCTAATTAAAAGAAATGTTTTCAGGTGATTTGTTTATTTGTAAAATAAAACTGTTAAACTTGGTTTGACTAAAAAAAAAATACTCAAAATATTTATGAGAAAAAAATAGGGAAATATAATATTTAGCATGAAAAATAATAAAATAAATATGAAATTTATATCCAAACTAAAAAATTTGAACAAAAATTCTTATTTTTGGAATACTACCAAAAGACTGTTTTTTTAAAAAAAGAAAGATCAGGATCAAGAACAGACTTCAGGATTAAAGACCATTTTGACTACTTAGAAATTAAAGATTTAATGATGGATATATTTTTTTTAATCAGTATCACACCATGCAAGGCAGTAAAGCCACTAAGGTGCAAGGGTGTTACAAATTGTGGAAAAATTAGGAACAGAATCATTAATAATGAGTGGAAAGAGGAAAGAGTAAACAGAAGGACAATAGATAGTTATTGACTTTTCATTTAAACTTTTTCAGACTAAAGTTAAATGGAAAGACTGGAGCCGGAAAGGAAGTTCCACAATGGTGAAGTGTGATAAAAGAAACTGTTAGTATATTGATGGTTACATCTAACCAGTTCAACTGTAAACTGATGAGATCTCAACACCAGTCTAGTGCTGCGCATAAATTAATGAAGTCTAGGTAGCATAGTGAAGAGCTCATCCAAACAATTACCATGACATTATTTATAGAAAAGACACAGAGAGGCAAACTTATGGTTGTGTGAAAGTGATCAAAACTGAAATGTTAAATCCGAAGAAATTTATTTTCTGAATATGAAACATGGCAAAACTAATCTTTCTTTTCAAATTGATTTCATAAACTGTCATCAGTTATATCAGAGAAGGATGTAAATTGTTCAGAAATGAAGGATTTTTATGAGTTTGAGACAGAATACAAGAAGCATTTTTCTTAGGTTGTATCAACTTTTGATCAGATTTTTTTTATGGGTGTTTTGTTAAATCCGTCTCCAGTTATGGGTTAAATAATAGGACAGATTGGTTTCTATAGCCTTGGCTGGCAACCAGTCTACTGCAGAAAGCAATGGCAACCTACTGTGGGATAATCTTCTGCCCAGTCAGTCATGTCTTTTTTGAGACATGATCGGCCAAAGCATGTATCACGTATGGTATTTAACTGACTGTCTGTTTTTCTTACTACAGTTTACCCAACACAAGGGCTATTGAATGAGACGTATGTGATATGAAAGTATGAGGAATAAATAGGAAGTGAAGATACAAGCTCATGATTGATTCATTCATTTACTATGGTCTATCAAACTTTTCAGGTTATTTAAAGCCAGAAAATATTTTAGATTGTGTTGTAGAGTGAATAACACCCTCTCCGTTGACATAAATGAACTAGTCTAGATGCTTAAATAAACAACAAGTAGTCTTAAAAAAGCCAGTCTTTAGATTATTTTTTACAAACGTCACAGCAAGTATTTTTAAACACTAGAAAACTATTTATAATTAGAAGGATTTTTTGAGATAATAATGATTGACTAATACAAGTCATACTAATTATTAGTCATCATGATTTAGGTAGGCACTGTCAAAATATCATGTGGACATAGTAGAAGACATACCATGTGACTTATGAGGGCCAATTAGAAATAAATAAGTGATTTAATTCTTGAGCTGATTTTCGTCCAAAGATGTGTATAAAACTCACAGGATCCATCCCCAAAGATCAGATACACACACAGCTGTCACCAAGGTTTACATCCCTCTAGTTTATGGTCTTCATGACCTTATTCATGCCTACATAGTAAAACGACAGCACTGATGAACTTCAAAGAAACTTTTTCAGACTACAGTAGAAAACAAATTCTAACTCTCTTGTATCCCCTTTATTGTGAATCATGCACAGACATGTTGACTTTATCACATAAACACAGATATAACAACATTCCATGGTTCATCACATACTTGTTCTTTTAATTGTTTCATCCTGAGCAAGGCAGTACCACCACTGGAGTGCAAGGGGCAACATAAGATGAGAGTGAAAGTTTACATAGAAGGAGAGCAAAGAGAAAGAGGAACCGGTTACAGAGGGTTTCAGAGAAAGGGTAAGAGAAGGATAGGAATACTGATATGAAGAGAGTTGTGAGAGTAGAGTGAAAAGAGAGAAGAACAAGATACATGGGGTGTTGAGGAAAGGACAAGAGAAGGACTTGAGTCAAGGGGATAAGACATGGCAATTGACATTGCATTTAAACTCTTGGAAATTGTAGCTATCAGAGAAGCAAGCATATGGAAGGTGGGAAGTGTGAGAAAAGAAGCTGTTGGAGTGGAAGTGTAGGCTGCATTTGATTGATTTAACTGTTAAACTTGTTGCCTGTTTGGTTGCTTGAGTAACTTCTTCTAGTGAGAACACTAGTGAGCTAAGCTTGTCAAAGCAGAAGCTATGAAAATATTTGCAGAAGAGACAGAGGGAAGCCACATCCCATCAGTGAGAAAGTGGCTGGAGTTGAGCTGCCAAGTCAGTAGCAATCACATTACAGATACTCTTCTTGAGCCTGTCGAGAACTCGGAGAGGAATTGCACAGCTATCCGACCAGATATCACAACAGTATTCAATGTATGGGTAGATGATTGATTCATATATGTACAAGATGGACTCAGGTGATAAAAACACAGTTTCCCAACTTTTCTAGTAGTAGATTTAACTATTGATTCAATATAATCATTCCACTTGAGGTTGGGAGAGAGAGTAAAGCCAAGGAGGCACAATGTATTGATTTTGAGAAGACTAGCTAGGTTCATGCTGATGGGTGGCAGGAGGAACTGTCTATGGTGGCTGACAGATAACAGCTTCACATTGGAAGCATTAAAGTTTACAAGTCATTTCTTATCCCAGTCCATTGGAGGTCTTTCTCAAGATCTGCAGCAAGGTTATTTTTGTCAACCTTGACAGATTTCTTACTGAGATGGGAGTAAATGGTGGTGTCATCAGTGCAGATGCCTATTTGGGATTTGATCACATCAGTGAGATCGTTGATGAAGATCAGAAAGAGCATCGAGCATAGGATAGAGACCTAGCGTATTTGTGTGATAGGATGTAGAGTCATGCCCATTCAAGACGATCTTTATTATGCAATTTGATAAGAATGATTGGATCAAACCAAGCAAGCGTCCAGTGATACCATAGCCCTGTAGCTTGCACAGAAGGCTAGTGTGCTAGATATTATGAAATGCTTTGAAGATATCCAGGGCAACAGCCCTGATAGTAAAAAAAAAAAACAAGGGTGTACAACTTCTCCAATTCAATACAAATTAAGAGGCAAGTATAAATAGAGAATAACTGGAGAAGTAAGAAGAAAAACCCTGTCGTCACAAAGCTACACAGTTGTGCTATAACATATACTATGCACAAAGAACAGCAAAACATAACAGTAAGCTTGTAACATGTATTATTTTTTAAAATATAATTATATATATGTATATATATATTTTTATATATATATTCTTTTCTCACTGTGTTTATGTACCTTGCTTGTCATACTTATGGGCTGAAACAGTTCTTTCTCACAAAGAGACTTCATTCTAAAACTTAGCTATGAAGGCGTGCAGTGCGTTTGTCTCCATGGCTAGCGAAAGCTATTAAGTTTGTTGAATATTTCAATTGCAAAAGTAATCCTTTCTTTCAAAATTAAAACTGTTGTGTGTATATATATATATATATATATATATATATATATATATATATATATATAATTCCTTCCTGTCATGCTTATGAAGAGAGACAATAGCAAGGTAGCATTGGTTCAGCATTGGTTTAGTTCATTCTATTTACAACCAGTTATTTAACTTTACTACTAGTTATGAAAACTCTTGCCATGTTTTTGCTCATTAACAGTGCCTTATTATTTTATTTTTTAAAAATAATTATGTCATCGAGTAGTGGAGAATATATATATAGAGAGAGAGAAAGAGAGAGAGAGAGAAGAAAAAGTGCTAGAAGCTGTGAATGTTTTGTTTAAAGTGCAGATTTATTGTTGTTATTATTATTAATATTAATGCTTTTTGTATGATATATTAAGTTTTCATAATGGGAATATGTGTCATTCATATAAATAGATAATACAAATACATATATGCAATTCCAATATATATGCTCTTGTGAGTTCATAGAGTGCTGTAGAAGAAGACTTTATAAACAGTAGCCATTTATGGCTTTATGCAAAGTTCTTTGGCTACCAAGTTGAATGCCTTTCAGTTTGGCTACTGAATTGGAACACTGAGTTACTGGCTGTTGTTTACACTCTGTAAATAACACACTATGATGTCTGCCTTTCTCTGCTGTGTGTCAGTAGCTTAGAAGTTAGGATTTCCAACTGATAACAAGTCAGTCAAGCTTTAATCCCAGCTTGAAGCAAATGGTTTATCTTGCAACACTTATGAGCTGTGATACAGCAAAACAGGCCTGTATACAGATGGTTATATATATTTATCCTCTCTATTATAATAAAGACCATTGTGTATTTATTTGTGTATACATATATATATATATATATATACACTAGCCAAATAGTGGCTGGTTGGACAGCATATGGTCATTCAAATAAGTGCTCAGTGTGCACCCAACAAAAATGAACTGAACATGCAGAGCTAACAATATGTTAAAGAACAGAACATACACCACTTATTTGGTACTAAGGTTTTGACCACACAGGTCTCTTCAGAACTGCATGGTCAAAACTTGGGTAGCAAGTAAGTGGTGTGTTCTGTTTTTTGACATATATATATATTCTTTAAAATAATCTATCTATCTATCTATCTATCTATCTATCTATATAGATATGTATATATATATAGTCTTTAACATATCTATATATATATATTCTTTAACATATCTTTATATATATATATTCTTTAACATATATATATATATGTATTTCATTGATAACAAGCTTTTTTCAAAGGTTTAATAATGACTATTGGTCCTTATTCAATCTCTGAAGAAGCTTGTTATAAGTGAACCATGTTAGATTAAAGACACTTTTTCCCGCTTGTTCTTTATTTATTCTATTCATCTTGTTAGATTCCAATCCATATATTCAACTCATATATATATATATATAATAATCCTCTCAAATATTTTGCTGTCATTTTTTAAAGCAGGGGTACACTGGTAAGTTTATTTCATACAAATAGATACATATAATTCTAATATGTGTGAATCATCAGAAATATGTGCATGAATTGTTGATGCTAAAATAAACGAACATAGTGAACAGAGTTTGTCTTTGATTTATTACACATAGCTATAAAGGGTTGCAATGCAAAATGTGGTTCTTGCTGTGGGTCGTAGCAAAAAAACATTTGAAAAACACAGCTCTTGTATATCTAATTGGGAGTAACATTTGAAATTACAGATTAGTTGTGATTGTGAAAAAGTCTGGGCAGATATCCTGGAATTAGACTTTGATTTTATGCTGCCTGAATAAACTGCTGCTGCAAGACTGAAATTTAAACTGACAGATGAAAAGAGCGGCATATGCATTGATGAGTCTGCAAGGGAGACAAATTGATTTGTCAATAAATTGAAACACTGATAGAATTGACTGAATGGGAGGCAGATGGATAGCAATTATGTTGATGGAAGCAGGAAAATTTGAGATTCAAATGAAGCATCAGGTGCTTTTGGGGGATCTTCTGGATGATTTTCAGCATTCTTTAAAAATCAGTTTGTATAAAATTAATCTTATATATATCTGAGTGGGTACAGAAAGAATAAAGAATAAAAAAAAATAATGTACATGTTCTAAAACAATTTATAATAAATATATATATATATATATATATATATATATATATATATAGTCATCCGCAGACAGATCTGTTTTGCTGTATCACATCTCATCAGTACGGTTATACTCCAATTGCTTTTAACCAAGGATTGAAACCCGACCGAATTGGCGTCAGTTGGCGATTCTACCTTTGGGCTATGGGCGTTCGGTAAAAGAAGGCAGACTTTTAGTCTGCATATTGTCATTATACCCACCCAATAGCCAGAGTGCTCTATCCATTACTGAATGAGCGATGCGTACATGCCAGAGTAGCTACTGTTTTTCAAAGTCTACCATTCTTCCAGAGTGTTCAATCATATATTTACATCCAAAAAGGATGAGCAAAATGTAAAATCTCCAAAACCAGATCCTATTAATATTAATTTTTGCCTATGTATGGACATGTTTTTGGGCTTCTTCTGGTATAGAAATTTTGTACCATATTTGAATTAATAAACTTTTGTTTTTAATCATTGCTGAGAATTTTCTCACTGAAATGGCCATTCAACAAATTTAAATTTTGAAATATTTTGACATAATATATATATATATATATATAAAATAAATATATTGGTTAGTTTATATTTTGTAAGTTTCTGTAAAATTTTGTAATATTGTCTTTGGTTGTATTTGTTTACAAATTAGGTTATGATCCCGAGCAGAAATGAATATTCTTAAGAAATCAGGAAAATATGTATTTTTATGGCTTAATTCGAACTTTGGTTACCATGAAATCTTTTGTATTTTTGTGTCAAGTGCCATACATGATACACGCTTTGGGTGATCATGTCTCAAAAGAGACATGACTGACTGGGCAGAAGATTATCCTGCAGTAGGTTGCTATTACTTTCTGAGGTAGACTGGTTGCCAACTGAGGCTATAGAATCCATTCTGTCCTGTTATTTAACCCGTAACTGGAGGAAAGAGACGGATTAATATCTTTCCCAAGGGTATTTGAGCGTAAGTAAATGCAAAGAATTTTACTGGAATTCAAACTTAGCTTCCTGATTTCTCATTCTAAGCCAATATCCACTGCACCACAATGCACATCTCTATATCTTCAATGACTAGACTACTTTACCTCTTCTTTCTTTAGTTACTTTTACTTATCTTCTTTCTTCATAATTTCTTTAATTTATTTTTCTTTTCCAAACCCTTCCACTTTGCCTTCTATAAATAATTTTTTTCTCTTCTTTCCTATTTATCAACCCACCTCTGTCACCTTTTATGCTTAACTAGTCCTGGGTATGATGATAAACTACATCTGGTAGTACTTTTTTCCTACTTGTTCTTTATTTATTCTATTCATCTTGTTAGATTCCAATCCACATATTCAACTCATATATATATAATAATCCTCTCAAATATTTTGCTGTCAAATATATTCACACATATTAGAATTGCATGTATCTATTTGTATGAAATAAACTTACCAGTGTACCCCTGCTTTACAAAATGACAGCAGATCAGAGTTTTGAGGAGCGTGGAACCACCTCTTAATTGGTGTTGTTCCAAAGTTCTAACTTTAGGCAAATAGTGAACCCCTAAACAATAATAAAACACTATGAAAGTATAAAAATATATTTTTAAATAAAGAAATACCCACAATACATATTTATAGTAGAATTACCAACAACACATTTTATAGGAAAATGACCAAGAATATATTTCATAGTATTTACATTATTCGGATTATTCTCCTCATCTTTGTTGCCATTTGTATGTTGTTTCGGCCATTGTAAGCTCCGGCCTTCTTCAGGTGCTGAAATTTCAAACCAAACCCTGAACCTGAAGAATGCCAGAGCGTACAACGTCTGAAACATCATACAAATGGCAACAAAGATGATGACAATAGTCTGAACAATGTAAATACTGTAAATACTACCTCATCTCAAAAATATAGACAAATATATTTTATTTGTAGTTGAAGGCATATAATTGCATCCAAAATATTTAGATTTTGACATGAAATAAACCATAGAGGTTGATATGCCACTAAGCAAAGCCAACAAACCAAACCAACTATTCCTAACTAGTTTACCTATGCTTTCTTTCTTTCTTTCTTTCTTTCTTTCTTTTCAGAGTTCTTTGACTTCCTTTTCTTTCTTTTTCACTTTTCTTATTTTTCTTCTTTTCGTTTTTTCTATTCATTTCTCTCTCCCTTGTATTTTTCTTTGATGTTTTCATTGATTTTCTTTCTAAAAAAACACTTTCTTCATCATTATTTATTTCTATCTTTATACTATTTATACTGTTTGGACTGTCTTTATCTTTGTTGCTATATTCACAATGTTTTGGCTCTTGTACAACTCGCCTTCTTCAGGTGATTGGAATTTTCAAATGAACCCTTAATTTCATTCACTGGGGGAGATTGTTCTAGTTCCAGATGCCATGCCTCTTCTGGATTTCTCAGTTTCAGTTATTTCCTTTTAGAAACTTAACACTGCAAACTAGAACTGATTATCCCCACTGGATGAAATAAAAGGTTCAGGTCAAAATTCCAATCATCTGAAGAAAGTTGGAGTATTCAATGGCTGAAACATTGTGAATATAACAATGAAAAAAATGAGAACAACAGTCTGAACAATGTTAGTTGGTGTAAATGAGTAATTAGTTACAATACCTCATCTTAGAAATATAGACATATATTCTTTCTTTCTGTCTTTTTATCTTTCTTTCTTTTCATAGATGTTTTACTTATTACAACCAACTTTTCTTTTTTGCCTCTTTTACTTTATCCCACTTTTTCTTTCTTTCTTTCTTTCTTTCTTTCTTTCTTTTCATAGATGTTTTACTTATTACAACCAACTTTTCTTTTTTGCCTCTTTTACTTTATCCCACTTTTTCTTTCTTTCTTTCTTTCTTTCTTTCTTTCTTTCTTTTCATAGATGTTTTGCTTTATTACAACCAACTTTTCTTTTTTGCCTCTTTTACTTTATCCCACTTTTTCTTTCTTTCTTTCTTTCTTTCTTTCTTTCTTTTCATAGATGTTTTACTTATTACAACCAACTTTTCTTTTTTGCCTCTTTTACTTTATCCCACTTTTTCTTTCTTTCTTTCTTTCTTTCTTTCTTTCTTTCTTTCTTTCTTTCTTTTCATAGATGTTTTGCTTTATTACAACCAACTTTTCTTTTTTGCCTCTTTTACTTTATCCCACTTTTTCTTTCTTTCTTTCTTTCTTTCTTTCTTTCTTTTCATAGATGTTTTACTTATTACAACCAACTTTTCTTTTTTGTCTCTTTTACTTTATCCCACTTTTTCTTTCTTTCTTTCTTTCTTTCTTTCTTTCTTTCTTTCTTTCTTTTCATAGTTCTTTTACTTCCTTTCTTTTTTTACTCTTTTTTCTATTTTTCCCTTTTTTCAGTTTTCTTGTTTGTTACTTTTCTTTTCTTTTCTCTCTCCTTTGTATTTTCCTCTCATGTTTTCATTGCTTTTCTTTAAGAAAAAAACTCTTTCCTCATCTTTCTTTCTTTCTTTCTTTCTTTCTTTCTTTCTTTCTTTCTTCTTCAGTTTGTTGGTCTCTGTTATTTCCTTGCTTGTCTCTCTTTCTTCCCAACATCTCCTATTCTCTCTCTCTTTTCCTGTCACTTTGTAGTTCAATTTTAATTTCTCTCCAAACTATTTATAAATTGGTTTCATGTAGCAAACATCTATAGTCTTTCTTTTTGTTTCTTTTCAACTCTAAAAGAGTAATCAAATCTGAACCACTGAGAAATGCCGACTAAAGATGGCTTCACAGATAGAAGAATTGATCTGAAATAGAATTAAACAGGAAAAAAAAAAGATAAAAAGAACAAAGAATACCCAATGACATTAACAAAGGAGAGAGAAAAAAGAAAAAAACATTTAAGGGAAAAAAATCTTTTCAAAGACTGAGATTACAGGTAAGCATTGTTAGAGTAGTGAAATAACTTTAAAAAAATCAAGTTTTTTTCAGTTTTTATTCATTAGTCTTTTTCTTATGTTGGATAAAGAAGTTTCTAAGCTTTCTATAATAGACACAATTGTCTGTAAAATACAATCTTTCTGCCTTAAAAACATATAAAGAAATTCTCCTATTGAGCTGATTGATCCAATTTTTTTAAGTCATGCCATTAAAATATAATCAAAAACAAAAGCATATATTTATATTTTTTTTGCATTAAAGATTTTGTAAGCAGGAGACTGACCACTGTGAAATGAGGCATTATTTTTTTTAAAATTTAGTTTAAAAGTAGATTAGTTTTGATTAACTTGTGTACAATTTGCTTTACAAGATTCACAAAGATTAATACGCATATATACATGGTGCAAGGGATAAACTGTTGTCTAAATTATGCAAAAAATGAAAATAACACTGACATCTCATTTTAACAGATATATTTACAAAAATTACACAAAAATATTTTGAATTACTAAAGAGTAAATTCAATAACATCACCATTAGCTTTAAATATGACCTCAGATGACTTTGGACTCTCTTGCAACTCTTCTGAATGGTTTTTTTTTGTTTAATACGATGACTGCTGCCATAATAAGTGGCCAAATTTAATGGGTGATGTGATTGCAGAAATTGTTTGACAGCTATGACTGGGTTCTCCTGATTGTATGGCATGGTGCAGAATCCTCTTGCCAGACATAGGATCTTCCAGCAGCCACCCTCTTGATTCAAGGCAACATTACTTCCTCAAGGCACTTGATGTAGGCCTCCGTGTTGAGTCTGAGTCCCTGTGGTAAGAGGAATGGAGGCATAAGATCGCTATTCATAGTGATCAATCTAAACACCTTCGTAATTGCTATAAGACTCATCCAACACTTTTTTAATCCTCTTCACTGTCCTCAGATTGACACCTAAACACTCTGAAATGTTTGTATTGTAGCTTTTAGCATGGATGCTAAGCAGTACAAGGAGTGAATTGTGTCATAGTGTTTTTATTTTCACAAGATAGTGTCTGACTGACTCTATTATACTGTGCAGTCAACAAAATCAAAACTAAAAAACACTCATCATGACAAATCACCCAATGCACCCTGTATATATGTTTTAATCAGTTCAGCCCAAGTAATGTGACAATGCCACTAAGATGCAAGGGCACCACTGAAAATTAAAGAGAGTGAAAATACTTTAGAAGGAACTTAAAACCCAATCCTAATCAGAAAACAAGAAATAAAACTCTACTCCAGCTAAAAAAAAAAAACAAGGAAGAGTGTGAACTGGATGATAACTAAACCTATCTTTTTCTAACAAGGAAAAAATAAATAAATAAATAAATAATAAGTAAAATTTCAGGTTTTAAATGGAGATGTTAAAAGTATAGAATAGAAGTGGACTTTACAAGGAACTGGAAAATCATCCCTAATCAATAAATAATGAAAATGTGTAAACTAGTCAATATGAAAACATATCTATACTCATATGCATACAGAAATCACTTATATATGCATAAATATATATGTCTTTATTTATTTTAATTATATTCGCCCACCCCATGCATGACATGGTATTAAGATTGTGGCTGCAAATAAGGACTCTTGGTAGGACTTCTAATTCTCTCAGGATTGCTTCACCATAAAGTTTGAATAAGTTTGTCTTATGCTCTTTTCTATTTATTTGTATTTACTGAATTCATAACAAAAGTTAACTCAAGAAAGAAGAATAAATCCACATTATGGAAAAGAGAAACAAAAAGTTTTAATTTTTACAGGCAGAACCATCAGTATTAGCATAAAGAAATCAAAACTAATAAAAATAAAAAGCAGGTGTTTCTTAAAACTGAAGAGCAAAAAAAGAAAATGGCCAACTATCTATAAAAACAGTCCTAAAGCCACATATACAACTAAGTACATAAAGAAAAGGTATGAAAAAAGAAAAATTTCATAAACGAAACAACACTTTTACAACTAACAAAAGAAAATTTTATAAGAGTCTAGAGCAGTATTTTTCAACCAGTGTGCTAGGTGTGATCCAACAGAAGACTAATTTATTAATTATTTATTTATTTAATAAAAAATCTTTATTTAAAAAAAAACTATAGACAATAAGCATACAGTTTCCTTGTCTGTCAAGTTTTATTTTAAACTGGATGCTAAATTGCTTAATCTTTAAGAAGGAGTGGATAATCCTTTTCCTTTTGCCTTCCTCAAGAGATTTAAATTAGTCTTTGTCAGCCTCTCCAAAAAATAGATTCTTCATAAAATGTTTAAAATGAAAACTGGACTTCTAATCCTTTTGGGGAATGTTGGGAATTTTTCTTTACTAAACTTTAAAGTGCACCCCAGAGTTTTAGTTATTCTACAAGTGCACCCTGAAGTAAAAGACATTTCTAAACATTGAACTAGAGAAAGCAACAAAACTTACAGACCCCCACCTACAAAAATAACCTGCAAACCAATGAAGAAGTGAGTGTTCTGTAATAAGATATGAAGAAATCAAAAACATTCTAAGAGAAATTAAGAATGGGTTAAGAACACCAGACAAAAGTATACAAAGAAAGATAAACAGGATTGGGATAATATACATGGTAAAGACGTGCAAGCTCTCAAAATTAAGGAAATGGAAATTCTTAGGAATAGATAAGGTATCTAATTGAATTCATTTTCCTCTATTTACAAACCATTAACTGATCTTATTTCTAATGTTATCATTAATCCAGAGTAAAACTCAGAATAGCTACAAAAAGGCATTACCTATTTAATCCTAAAAACTGCTGACATTGCCAAACCCTCAAATTAATGGCCAATGATGTTTCTCCAAAAGATGCAAAACATATCAAGTTTAAGTGACAGAATATACATTATCCCTGAAGAGCAAAAGGATACAAAAAAGATTCTTACAGCTGCCAAAAAAAAAAAAAAATAAGTAATGTACAAACCAGTCAGTTAAGTGCCATACGTGATACATGCATTGGGCCGATCATGTCTTGAAAGAGACATGACTGACTGGGCAGATGATTATCTCGCAGTAGGTTGCCATTGCTTTCTGTGGTAGACTGATTGCCAGCAAAGTCTATAGAACCCAATCAGTCCTATTATTTAACCCATAACTGGAGGGAAGAAACGGATTAATACCTTTCCCAAGGGTATTTGTGCATAAGTGAATGTGAGATATTCAACTGGGATTCGAACTTGGCTCCCCGATTTGTCGTTCTAAGTTGATATTTACTACACCACAACACACATCCTGAGAGACTATATATTTTTTTTTTTTTTTTATAAGCGTTTCACCCCGAGCAAGGCATGTCACTGCCACTACTGTGCAGGGGGCTACGTAGAGTGGAGAAAGGCTGATTAAATATAGGAAATAACAGAGGGTGGGTGATAGGTGGGTGAGGATACCGAGAATGAGGGTTGGGTAGATGAGAGTGTTGTGAGAATAGTTGGGAGTTAGTGTGATAGGAGGTGTCTATTGACCCTACATTTAAACACCTGGAGATTGTAACTGTCGGGAAAGCAGACTTGTGGAAGGGAGTTCCACAGGTGGGAAGCGCGAGAAAAGAAGCTGTTGGAGTAGAATTTACGGTTACATCTTATTTGTTTAACTGTAAAAGGGTGGGATCTAGTTGCTAATCTAGTATCTCGTGTAAATTCGTGCTTAGGCGGCACCAGTGATCTAAGCTCATCGGAGCAGAAGCCATGAAAGTACTTGTAGAAGAGGCACAGGGAAGCTACATCACGCCGGTGTGAGAGCGGCTGCAGCTGGTCTGCCAAGTCAGTATCAACCACGTTACAGATTGGATTATGAAGGCAGTTTTTATATGATCATTTTATCCAGGCAAGGTAACAAAGACACTAAAATGATGAGGGTTACTGAGTGTGAGAAAATATGAAAAAAACAGAAAACACTATTGAGGAGAGATAACAATAAAAGAAGAGGAATTGCAAAAACAGGAAATAATTATTGACAATGCATTTAAATTTTTCAAGATCAAAATTGACTGGAAAGCAAAAAGCTGGAAGAAAGCTTCACAGAAATGTGAGAAAAGAAACTTAACATAGAAATTATAGTTACATCTTGCCCTTTCCACTATTAAATAATGAATCCTTGCCACTAATCTAGCACTGCAATTAATTACATAGAGTCTCGGTACCACAGAAAAAAGATCATCAAAACAGTTACCATGAAAGTATTTAAAGAAAAAGCACATGAAAGCTACAATACAGTGATGGGTAAGTGATTATACTGAGATGCCAGGTAAGGATTAATAATATAACAATGAAAATTTCTCCTATTCTCATTAATTTTTTAAAGCCAGTACAAAAAATGGCATATTACCTTAAATATCTACCACCTAAATGGTAAAATTAGATGTCATAACTTACAAATTAATAATGTAATATTTTAAGCAGACTCAAAACACTAAACTGAGCTATAGACAAAAAATAAGTTTTAAGTTATTAACACCTTAGCAATATCTTATATACACATTCATTTAAAGTGATAAATCTTAGAAAAAATATTTTAACATGATATACCCTTACAGCTATATCATAATGAAACATGTCACCAATGTTAAGCAATGTCTAGCTTGGTCAGTACCTAAATGTGTGACCTATTGGGAATACCAGGTGGTGTAATGGATAATGGCTCAAGATAAGAAACTGGAGGGCCGAATTCCAATTCCAGTCAGGTTTGTTATATTCATTTACATGCAAATATGCGGCTATCTTTTCAGTTCTACTATTTAACTTCTATCCGAAAATCATTATTTTCCCCATTATAAGTATTCTACAGAAGGTTGATAAGCTGTATAAACTGATCAATTAATCAATCAATTAATGAGATATAGATAGAAAGATCAGAAAAAAAACCTAACCATATATAAAATACATTATCTCAAAGTAGATTGTCTATACATAACTTGGGATTGATCTGACTAGAACCCACATATAAAACCACAATTATAGGGTTTGAAAGACAGAGAGAACTAATAAATGATTGGATGTTAAAGGCCAAATTCAAGGGTGGCACCCAGTGAGAATTGAAACTACAAGGTATGATTTACAAAACACATAGAATTACACCCCCTTGTCTTCCAGGGAACTTCTTCTAACACCTGGCATTATATAAAGCAGTACAAAAGAAAGGGACACAAAACCTAACTTTTCTTTTACTTTTTACCTTTATGATGCTATAGTAAAGTCATGTCTTCTTAATACCCAAACCATCTACCACAATGCATTGTATCTCTATTCTCCCCTGTCTAAAATTTAAAAAAAACACAAGAAGAAAACAGGCTGTCAGTTTACTAAATTTAATATGTGCAAGTTGCAAATCCAGTCGATATTCATAAAAATAAAAGAGCTAAGAAACAAGATTTATAGCCATGGGTAAGTGTTTACATTTCAAGTGTTGTTAGGCAACAAGCAAATATGTGGATCAATAACCATTTTTATACATTTCACTTTTTTAAATAAAACATTTCAATATTTCTGGATATTTAATGTTTTTAACATTTGCCAGCTTTTTGCTTCTATTTCACTATAACTTAAATCAACACTTAAAGATAATATTTTTACAGTTACAAATTAAATGATGAACTCCTTCACCTTAAATAATGAAGTCTTTTACCTAAAATGATGAAGTCCTTTATCTTAAACAGTAAAGTCCTTTACCTTAAATGGTGAAGTCCTTCACCTTAAATAATGAAGTCTTTTACCTAAAATGATGAAGTCCTTTATCTTAAACAGTAAAGTCCTTTACCTTAAATGGTGAAGTCCTTCACCTTAAATAATGAAGTCTTTTACCTAAAATGATGAAGTCCTTTATCTTAAACAGTAAAGTCCTTTACCTTAAATGGTGAAGTCCTTTACCTTAAATAATGAAGTCTTTTACCTAAAATGATGAAGTCCTTTATCTTAAACAGTAAAGTCCTTTACCTTAAATGGTGAAGTCCTTCACCTTAAATAATGAAGTCTTTTACCTAAAATGATGAAGTCCTTTATATTAAACAGTAAAGTCCTTTACCTTAAATGGTGAAGTCCTTTACCTTAAATAATGAAGTTTTTACCTTAAATAATGCAGTCTTTTATCTTAAATAATGAAGTCTTTTACCTTAAATGACGTTCTTCACCTTAAATGATGAAATCATTCACTGTAAAAGGTTGTAGAAAATGAAAAGAATATAATTCAATGATGTTTTAAACTAAAATGATTATATTTTTTCATTTCATCTTAACATTTTAACTGATGAATTCTTCAGTTTTCCTCTGCTAAATTTTGTATCAATAATGTGTTGGTCTTAATATCTTTTTTTCTATCATATGCACCACCATTCCAAGAAGTACAGGACACGACAAAAATCTTAGAAAATGCCAAAAGATAAAAACTGAATGAAGACAATAGATGTTCAAGAGACGAATTACATTTTTTTAGTTCCATCAGCTCAGATTTTTGAAAGCAGGACTCACTATGCCAGGTTCCAAGGGGCAAACTATCCCCAATTCCATTGTGTTTCCTTGATAAAAACCAAGTTCCACTAAGACAGCCTCTTCCTCAGAACTACTACTTTACAAACTCCACAGACAATACTTCCCTGGCAATTACAATCTTGGTCTTTTTAAGTCCAGGGTCAACCGATATCTGCCCTACTTGTCTTCAGATTACTCTCTTACTTCCACCTCTTTTACAATCTCACTCAGTAACTCTCTACCTTGAGTGGCCCCTGCACCTTGTATTTAATGAACTATCAGTAAAAAAATTAAAAAATTTCCATATTGATATATTTCATGTTCTCTGAACATTTGATATCTCTAGATATTTCATGTTTTCTGATGATTTCGATATTTCACTCTCTTTAAATATTTCATTTGATTTAATAAAACTTTTCAATATCTCAAAGTATTTAATGTTCTGAACATTTCCATATCAAGATGTTTCAAGTTTTGGGAACATTTTGATATTTTTAGATAGTTCTTATTCTGTAAGCATTTCAGTATCTCTGGATGTTTCAGTCACTTTGAAAATTTTGTTTTCTTTAATAAAACTTTTCAATATCTCTGGATATTTAATATTTTGAACATTTCTGTGACAAGATTTTTTATGTTCTATAACATTTCAATATGTCTGGATATTTTACTTTCTTTGAATATTTCATTCATTTAAATATAACGTTTCCATATCTTTTGATATTTCACTTTCTTTAAACTTATCAATATCTCTATATGTTTTATTTTCTTTAACAATTCATTTGTTTAATAAAACATTTTGATATCTCTGGATATTTTACTTCCTGTAAACATTTTAATATCTCTTTGAACATTTAATTTATTTAATAAAACATTTCATTATCTTTTGACAATTCACTTTTTGAATGTTTATATATTTCTGGATATTTCAGTTTTTCTGAACAGTTCAATACATGGTTGTTTTCATTTCTTTGAACATTTCTCTTTCTTTCAACATTTCAATATCTTTTATCATTTCAATTTCTTTGACATTTTAATATCTTTCAGCATTTCATTTTTCTTTCAACACTTGGTAAAATGAACAATTTATTTCTTTGATTTCTTAAACCTTTTGGAAGCTATTACCTTTGACTTTTGCTATTGAACTTAATGTGATTTCTGAGTCCTTGTATTTTTTTCTAATTGAAAACAGTTTCTCTTTGAACTTTGCTACCATCCATATTGATCTTCATCTCTCTGTGTGTCTGTATTTTTTGCTCTGTCTAGAGTGACTTTCTTTGATGAATATTAAGAACTAAAAAGTGCCATTGCTGATGTTATTTTTGACTGAATGTCTGCCTTCGCTCAATGCTTGTTTTTTTTTTGTTTTGTTTTTTTCGTAAAAACCTATTGAGTGATTTCATTACAGTATCCAGTTCAAGAATCTTTCTTCCAACTTCTTGCTCTAAATTTTAAGAACTTTCATTGTTTTCTAATTAATTGACTTTGCAGGAAAAAATTATCAATAGTATCATATTCTAGAATATTCCAGAACCAACTTAGTTTCTATTAAAAATTAACTTACATTGCACACCTAACAAGAATTTTTTTTTCTTTTTTTTCACAGTAAGGTTCATCTAGTACACTCAAGATTGTTAAGGGGTAGTTTATACAGATAGCAAGGGAAAATAATGGTTAACCTGGACAGTTTAAGATTGCAGTGATTGAGGAAACAACCACTTGGGAGTCTGTTCCACAGGGCAATGTTTCACAGGAAGAAACTGTTTGAGTGGAACTTACTTCTCACCAACAGAATACAAAGGGAATGTGAGTGATTTGCCAATGTAAATGTTATGGTGGATCCTAGCTAGACCAGGCAGAACCAAAGATTGTAATTCATCCAAGCACTTTCCATAGAAGTAGTGATAGAGCATGAAGGAAGAGGTTAGAGGGTGGAAAATAATTTGTCATGCAAAAGAATTTAGAGATGATTTTGAACTCTATTGAGACTGGAAAGTGAAGAATAGGCAATATAATTAGAATCACCATAATGTTTTCTTTGTAGGTAATTAGACTTTATAAGTACATGGATGTACTGACTGTTCAGGAAGAGTGTTGATAGTTGTGTTGTTAATCTTTCCTGTTGGTATCATACATACATACATACATACATACATATATATATATATATATATATATATAATGTTATAATTTTTCTTAGGCCACACTTGTAAAGACTATGAAGATCAGAATTCCAGTAACAGTGGCGTCTCATTAATAAAGATAAAATGTAGCATTATTAACTTACTTGTCATGAAATTATTAAAAAAAATGAATTTAATCTTTGTTTGTCTTTTTACTTTCTTCTCTACCCAGCTATGATTAATCTCATTTCAGGTTCCTGGCCAACCTAAGACAGCAATAAGATTTAACATTTCTATATTTGTTGTAGCCTCTCAGAACTACCATACTTTAATGCAAACAAAAATGCTTACCTTGACATTTACTGTTCAAATGATACAAATTGGTTCAATTTTAGTCTAGCTCTGCACATCTATTCTCAGGACAAGGAAAAAAAATTAAGAAATGCCATAAAGAATATGGTCCATTTTCAAACCACTCCAACAATATATAAACTGTCATCAATTTGACTCTGAACAGAAAGTTCATTTGTGCTACCATAGTCATTTACCTGTCCCTCACTCATTTTGGTTGGACACTCTCCAAATCACCTACCCATTGAAACCTGATGCCTATAACTAAAGACAGCTAGAAAGGCAGTCAGCAGACCAATGTGAACAAAATCAGTCTAACTACGACATGTAAACCTCTGATACACACATTTATATATTGTCTGCGCATGTTTTTCTACAGTCACAATGCAATACCAGCTACTTCATATTAAAGACAAACTCTTTAATCATTATGTATGTTTCCCCATAATGAAAGCATAAATAAACTTTCTTTTTTGCTTTAACAATGCCTCATCAAAATGATAAAATAATTAAGATGTTAATATTTCACAAAACTTCAAATAAAAGGTTAGGAATGAAACCCCTATCAATACTGGAAAAGTAATAACAACTACTGGACTTGAGAAACCCATTTTCCTGAAAATTTGTTTTATAAATTAGATTTTATAAATTTCAATTGAAAGAAGTACTAACTGCTTGCTCAATGAATGCCAAATATTTCCTAATAGGAAAACAGTTAATATTACCATTATCATCTCTATCATCGTGTGTTACCTCCTTGTTCTTTTTTTGTTGGCATTAGTAAGACACTCTAATAAGTCCCTTTCTTACCTGTCAGTATATGTTACAGGAGCAACATATTCAAAACTCTCATACAACAATGGCAAAGACATACTTACAATACTAGATTTATCTATAGGCTTAGCAGACTGAAGCCTAGGGCTTCAATATCCTGGCCTCCAGCCAAGATGTGTAATACTTTCAACACCATCATAGGCTTTTCTTACACATTTCTTTCATAATGCATTGTAGATTCTATACAGTCCTTCATTAATTTTAAACATCTGCCATTATCCTCGGCTTTACTGAAATTGTTTAATTTAACACTCTTTCATTTTCTCTACTCGTGAGAGTTGGTAATTTGGAGGTGCCTCACAAGTGGAATTGCCTAAAACCTCTCTTTATCTTAATCCGACTCTGCATACACACTTAAAAAATCAGCATTTGAAATATTGACTTTAATCTGGGCTTGAACACTGAATACATATCCACCTAGATGGATGTATGCAAACATCTCAGACAGATGAATAGATATATAAAAAGATAGTGATATAAATAAATGAGGAAAAGAGAAAAAGAAACAGTCATAAAATAAAATTTTGAATAAACTTATTGGCAGATGTCTCTGAAAAAGAGAGCAGAGAACTAAATAAAAATAGAAAAAGAAGAAAAAAATGTAAATTGATCAAAACAAAGGTCCCGGTACTAATAGAAATTATTAGATTATACCAACTAATACGGAGTGTGGTTTAAAGCAACCACGCTTCACTGGCATAGATATTGTTTTGTTATGGAATATGATCATGTAAAAGAGAAAAAAACTTTTTTGCCTGTGAAAGTTCCAAAAGAAAATAGCACGGATGTTTGAAAGTCTCTGTTATTTAGTGAACTATCATTATTGTTACTATTATTAATTTTTAATTGACTTTTTTCTATTTGCAAATAAATCATGAAAATTACTTGACTATTGTTCTAGAATGAGCAGCAGAAGGCCTGAGGTATTGGCAATTTTCCAACAAATTGGGAACGGACCCTCCTCAAAGTCCAGACTTGGTGGTTACTTGTGATAATTTGCTTCAGGGATACTGAAAATTTGCAACTTTACAAAAGAATGATCTGACTTCATAATTAGACGGATAGCAAATGAATATACTTGTTGACAAAATTTGCTAAGTGGAAGGGTTTAACTAAAATGCTATAGAATCTAAGTGTGTGTAATATTTGTAAAGGTGCAATTGACAGACCAGCTGACCCTTCGTTGTTTTAGGGGTCTTGGTAGTAGAGTGAAGAGTACAGTGACCCAAGAAGTTGTTTGCTTCAAAATAATTAGAAATAATTTGTATCAGGGCTCATACTGTGATTAAATAAGGAAATATTTTATGTACACGTTGGATTTACCAAATATATGTGTCTGGTTGTCGGTGACAGATAATTGATTAAACATTTAACATAAAGAAATAAAGAAGGATAAAGATATCTCTGGTCGGGGGAACATAAATGAAGCCTTTAATTTCTAGAAAGAGAACAGGACACAGTGTAAGAAATGTGTTATATGTGTAATGCGGAAATGCTATGAAGGAAGATCTATTCTCCTATTTGTACTTCTTTCATTATGGGAATTACTATATCCATGTTATAATAATGCCTTATTTCACAAATGGAACTGAATGACTAAAAGGATAAAAAAGGAAAAACATGCTTGGTTCTCGCAGAGATTTTTATATTACTAAGGCATACACAAAACTATATATACATATATAAACATGTCCCAAGTGGATAATGATAGTACAAACAGAGTATAAGAAGCAAAAAGAAAGGGTCTTACATATAATATGGAGATACTCTTATTTCTGGAGAAGCCATTTTTAAGACCCTAGACTCAATTGGGCCAATGCATCTATGTCCCAGGCAATAAAATATTCCATGAACGGAAAGCATTGACTCTTGGGTTTTCCCAAATTGAAGACTGCAAGCTGGAGTTTCATTCTACATCTGGGAAATATATAATCCTAAAGGGAAACAGCACCATAGACTTGTTAGCTGCTGGGGAGGAATATTTAGCATCTTCCCGAGCTAAAGATGGGGGTGAGCTAAAGAAAGCAACCTTCCCTTTTGGTTTCTGTACACAAACTGAAAATGACTGACGTTTTCATCACTGTATGTAGTGACATCATATATAAAAGGCAATCTATGAGCCTGTGTGTGACTGTTCGCTATGCATGTCTACATTTTTTAAGTTATGCCATTCAAACTTTCTAGGAACACATATCTACAGGGAAGCCAGGTCGACACATACTTTTTGAGTTTTAAGTTCAGCAATTTTCCCTTTTGCACTTTTCGGCCAATAGGGCTGATTGTTTACATTTGATCCGTAAAACAGCTTAGATCTAAGATGGTTGTTAAAATACGTCACTGAAATCAAATCTCACGTGTCAAACGCAACTAAAAAGAATTTTTATTAAAAAAAAATGAGCCTTTATATTTAATTTTTTTTCCTCTAAAATTAAATGTCTACCTACATGTTTAAATATGCTTCGCAAATTTCTGAACTGAGAGCGTAATAGTTTTTATATTTCTACATTTTTAAATATTCTTTGAAAATTTCTGAACTGATAGCGTAATACTTTTTATATTTCTAATTTCAGTAAAACAAAATAAATAATTTTTATTTTTATGTTAAATTCATTTACTCAACAAAAAATGTAAATATTTTCCCCGTAATTTTGAAACAAAAACAAACGCATGTTGTTTACAATGTCACACAAAAGTTTCATGTTTTGTGACAAAACATGAAATCACGTTTACGCAAAACAAAAGAAAGTAGATTTTTTAATGGAATTTTTGAACAATTTTTAAACAACAATTTTTTATATAATTATTTTTTTTATATAACCGAGTCCTACTACTAAAATGTTCTGAGTTGCACGGGCAATGCCGGGCTATAATGCTAGTCTCCGCTAAAGGGAGATAAGTGCCTTTTGTATCCTTAAACATGCTTTCCATCTGATCCTAAAAAGGTAAACTAGTAGATATTACAAAATATGTTTTTTATTCAAATGTTCAGTATGTCATGTTGCGAAATGATGTGCTTCATACACGTGTCAAGAAAGTATCTTCATTTTGCGATGCCTGCCCACAAAACTGCCCACTATACAGACTGGGGTCATTGATTGGCTGGTAGGGTCACTGTCTAAACACAGTGCATACTAATTAGTGAAGAGGAAGGAAAGTTAACATATGCATTTACGTGGACACTTTTACATACGAAATGAACGTTTTCGTTGGAAGTTTTGAATTTTGAATTTTGTTAGCATCACGAAATAATATTTAGTTTATTCCGTGTCATCAGCACAAAGAAAAATAATTTTAGAAAACATAACATACATTTATTTACACTATTTACATTTGGGCTATTATCTTCATCTTTGTTGTTATCACAACGCTTCGGTCGTTGTACCCTCCGGCCTTCACCAGGTGTACACAAATGTAGATTTTTCTCGTTCTATTGCCCATGCCTAGGCATATCTCTTCAAGTTCTTTTTTAAAGTTCTGTTTAGTTTTTACTCGTCCTGTTTACACTGAAGCTAAGTATTTATATTACAATACACATTTGAAAAACAGCAAAACTATTTTTATTTATTTATTCATTTATTTATTATAATCGTTTCACCCCAAACAAGGCAAAACCGCGACTGTTGTGTAGGGTATTAACAGTGAGAGAAGAGGAAAGAAAAAAAAGAGGGAACAAGTTATCGGAGTTGTCAGAGAAAGGATAAGAAAAAGATGGGAATCAAGAAGATAAAAGATGGCAATTGATATTGCACTTAAACTCTTGGGGATTGTAGCTACCAGGGAAGCAAGTATAGTGAAAATATTTCCACAGGCTAGAAGTGCGAGAAAAGAAGCTGTAGGGTAAAAGTGACAGTTACATTTGACTGTATTGACTGTAAAAGTTGCAAGTCAAATGCCTCGAATAAATTCGTGGAGATGGGGCACCAGGTAGATAAGCTCGTCAGAGCAAAACCCGTAAAATAATTTTTGTAGAAAAGACACAGGAAAGCCACATTCCGTCGGACGAACGATAGATTTGTTTATGTGCAAAGTGTATTCTTCCAGAATTCACGAGATCCAATTCGTTTCTTTTCAACTTTGGTCTGAATTGCTCGCACTTCAGCTTTTCTAGAGCTTTTTTGCGTGCATTTCTGAATACAGTGTGGACCAAGCTATATCGCTCCTTATGATATATATTGAAGTAGTGAATTTAGTGAGTTATGTCTGCAGCGAATTCGGGGAGTGAACGAGGGCGGACTGTTTGATTATTGCTGGAATTTTTCGGTATAAAACTCATCATTCCAGAAAGTATCATTTCAGTGACAAAGGCAGCAGCTTTGGAGGCAGGATGCTTGAAGAATCGAGAGCCTTACCACATAGCGAAAATCGTTCTATGGAACGGTATACCAGGGGATTCCTTAAGTTTGACATCAATATGGACACTGGTTAGAGTCTAATTTTAAAACCCTCCCCACTAGGAATGCCAGACTATTCTTTAATGATTAGAGAATGGTCTGACATGCCTAGGAATGGGGTGGGTCTAAAACTTTTACTCGGATTTATCAGGGAAGGAGGTTAGAAAGATGTTGAGGAGGTTTGCCTGATGTCCTGTCACGTCCGGGATTCGGGTAGGTTCTTCAATGATCTAGGTTAGTTCATAGGCGATGGAGTAATCTCTACAATGTCTGCCTTCATTATCTGTATTGCTGGAGTTGACTAATCATTCTTAATGATAGATATTGTAATCACCGCAGCTAGCTGAAAAAAATAGTGAGGATATTATCAATCTTCTCGGATATTCGAGCAAAGATTACCACCCCTTTGTACTAAGGGCAATAGAGAACAAAGACGAATGTATTATAGATAAGTGCCACGCGGAAGCACATATACGGGAGATCAAAGCCCTCGTTTTTTCGTTTCTGTCAGTGTAATTCGTCCTTGATGTACGCTCCGAGTCTGTGGCTGTGACGATTTAGGTGGTCATGTTTAGCTATAGAACTCCCTAGTGTGCTTGAGATGTTGATGCCGGTTTTAGAAAGCAACAGAGTCAGGTTTGGACAGAAGAAAACGCAATTTCACTCCTGGAAAGTTGGAACGTAGACCCTTTACATCGGTGTAGGAGGTTGTGTAGGAGGTCTTCTTTTTTGTTTGTTTTTTGAGGTTGGGTTTGCTAGATTTAGTTAGCTTGTTTATTTTCATTTTGATTGGTTTCGTGTGTATATTGGTTGGTGGAAGACTAGTAGGCAGTGAGACAGACACACGTAAGTTGCTTTTATAAATAACCTGAAGAGAATCGTCCATAAATACTGCCGTAGCAGTACCCTTCATCATGACAACGAGAGGCCTCACCGGAGATTACTGCCCGTTCCAGAAACCATTCGCAAAATGGTAGTAAAAGAGACCCGATATTATACACCTGCTGATAGGATTGCCTACTTCAGAGTTATTCAAAGGTTCTCCAAAAATGTCTAGCTCCAGTACCCTTAATGAAGGATCAATTAACACAGTAAATAAAATACAAGCTTTAAGCTCCGAGTGGACATGACGTGTCTGCCCAAAAGTTAAGGCAACAGAACTCATCCTTAGTTCAGAAACATCGTACTGGTCCGAGACCTAAAGGTATCAAGAAAATCTTGCTTATGTAGGTGAGTACTAAAAGACCCATTAGGAGAAAATTTGATTTTCAACCTGTATTTTTTAAGCACATTTGATAATGAGTTTCTTTCATTCAAACTGAAAATGAAATGTTGGCCGCCCGCCTCCAGTCGCTTTCTCACCGACGTGATGTGGCTTTCCTCTGTCTATTCTACAAGTATTTTCATGGCTACTGCTCTAACGAGCTTCTTCCTCTGGTGCCCCAAACACATATATTTACACATACTACTAGAAGTCCCACCCTTTTACCGTCGAAATAGTCAAATGTAACCTTCTCTTCTACTCTAATAGTTTCTTTTCTAGCACTCCGCATTTGAACTCTCTTCATTTTACTTGCTTTGCCGATAGCTACAATCTTCAAAAGTTTAAATGTAACGTCAAATTGACATCTTCTATCAACTTGATTCCATTCTTTTATCCTTTCTTCGACATCTTTACCTTTTTTTTTTGTCTCTCACTGTAACCCCCTGCACTCCAGTGATGGTCCTGCTTTGCTTGGGGTGAAATGATTATAAAAATATATATGAAGGGTGTCTCATTGAATCACAAGGAAGACGTTTAACCAAATAACGTAGAGAAACATCAGATTAGATCCTAGTCAGTCAATTAGGTACCATACGTAATAAACGCTTGGGCGATCATGCCCCAAAAGAGACATGACTGACTGAGCAGAAGATTTTCCTGCAGTAGGCTGCCATTACTTTCTACGGTAGACTGGTTACTGACCAAAACTAAAGAACCCAATCTGTCCTTTTATTTGATCCATAGCTGGGGAGAAGAGACGGATTAATATCTTTTCCAAGGGTATTTGCGCGTAAGTGAACGCAACGAATTTGACTGGAATTAGAACTCTACTCTCCGATTTTTTGATCCAAGCCGCTATCCACTATACCTCAAATTCTAGTAGGGTTTTAAAGGCTTCAACCACTGTGTGTATGTCCGTTTCTTCTCCTCGAAGTTACTTATTGAATGTTTTTGATAAACACCACACATCTCTCTCGTAAACAACATTGTTCAACTGCCACGTTGTATGTCATCTATATATATTGTGATTGAATAGTTGCAGTTCCTTATAAAGGACCTTAACGTTACACCGACAGACCGAATCAACGACAGACAATTTTCCTCGATTTTTTTTTAGCTTTATTTTGGAGAGAGAGAGTGTGCGTAATTGTCACCGTTTCTTGCAGGAACTACCCCACTGTCAAGCGATAAAGCAAGAGAGAGAGAGAGAGAGAGAGAGAGAGAGAGAGAAGGGAGATATAAGACGGTCGGCCAACTACCTCCCTCTTCATGTGCGTGACGCCATCGCTACTTCGAACCTTCATCGAGCCGTGATTTTCATTCAAGGCTCCCTGCTGTTAACACGGTCACGCAAACCAGTCTGGATGAAGGAGGCCTGGACCAGCATCAAAGATCTGACCTCTCCACTGTCGCAACCGTTGCTACGCATTTTTCAGTCATAAGATATAAATCAACAATTTGATCAAGACAATCCATCACTGTCACCATTCCACGCCCACAGGGTTCAAACCACACCCACTGATTTCGGGTCGTTTTGGACCAAAGTTCAGAAAAGTATGGTAGGGTTTCAAATTTCATTCACTGGCCGAGTTATACACTCGTTGTACTTATGCTATGATTATTTTGTTTGTTTCGGAAGAGATTTATTTTTTAATTCTAGAATTTAAATTATAGTTATCATTTTGCCCTGTCGAGCCTACGCATTATCTAACACAGCGAATCCCTAACTAGAGACTTTGGAGTATCTACAATACATACTTCAGCACATTACTACACCCACAAGAAATACCAGCGCTGAGGAACATTAATTGCTAGGATAATGGACGCATCATTGGAGTTTCCTAAAAAGAGTAAGAATAAATGTACCAGCAATTACCATATATTTCCTGGTATAAGATGACTTTTAAATCTAAAAAAAAAAATTTTTTTTGTTTAATCGTATCACCCCGAGCAAGGCGGTAATGCCACTGAGGTGCAGGGGGCTACATAAGAGTCAGTCAGTCACTTAAGTGTCATACGTGAAAAACGCTTGGGCGATCATGTCTCGAAAGAGACATGACTGACTGGGCAGAAGATTATCCCGCAGTAGGTTGCCATTGCTTTCTGCGGTAGACTGGTTGCCATCCAAGGCTATAGAACCCAATCTGTCCTGTTATTTAACCCATAACTCAAAGGAAGAGACGGATTAATACCTTTCCCAAGGGTATTTGCGCATAAGTGAATGCAATGAATTCAACTGGAATTCGAACTCGGCTCTCCGATTTCTTGTTCCGAGCCGATATCCACTGGACCACCACGCGTAAAAAGAATAATTAGAAGCGAGTGAAGAGAAAGATGAACCAGTTAGAAAGGAGCAAGAGAAGGATGGGAATAAAAAATTAACTTTAAATTCTGCGGTGTATCGGCACTGGTGAGTAGGCTAGTATGCTTGCGCCATAGATCTCGGTAGGATAAAACCTGCTTCAGCGTGGTAACTACCAATGTAAATATTTATAATTAAAACAATTGACATTATAATTTTTTTTTTTTTTAATCATATCACCCCAAGCAAGGCGATAACGCCACTGATGCGCAGGGGCTACGTAAGGGTAAAAAGAATGAAAAACAGAAAGCCGGAAACCGCATTCTAAACAGGAAACAAGGGATGAGCCTCTTCACCTGTTCAATACATGTGGGTGGAGTGTGAACCGGGCGATAGTTTAGTCTATCTACTCCAATTGGAAAAAAAAAAAAATAAAAGAGTGAAAAGATTGGAAAAGAGAAAACCGGAAACCGCATCCTAAACAGGAAACAAGGGATGAGCCTCTTCACCTGTTCAATAGATGTGGGTGGAGTGTGAACCGGGTGATAGTTTAGTCTATCTACTCCAATTGGAAAAGAAGAAAAAAAAGAAAAGAGTGAAAAGATTGGAAAAGAGAAAACCGGAAACCGCATCCTAAACAGGAAACAAGGGATGAGCCTCTTCACCTGTTCAATAGATGTGGGTGGAGTGTGAACCGGGCGATAGTTTTATTGCTGTACTGCAGTTATAAATGTAAGAAAACTATTTTTATTTTTTGATTTCACATTAAAAATGCAATATTCAAGAGGCAATTTGCAAAGGTTCCGCTGAGCAAAAGGTACAAATAGTAAGTAACGTATCGTCTATTCTTCATTTGTAGCGCGCTATGGGTGCGATCGCATCAATTATTATTTTTATAGAAGTATTAAATAACATTTAGATTAACCTACAATCTATATTTCCAATAAAAATTCATTATAATTGTGGTATTAAGAAAATTTCTTTATCCATTGATTTTGTTTTTGTAAAATTATGAGATATGTCTGTGTGTAGCCAATTAAGCTTAGGTCTTTGTATGCTGCTGACTATTTTCTGTTGTGATAGAAAGGTTCTCTGGGGTATGAAACGTCCGCCAGAGAGGAAACAAGACAAGTCTTATCTGTAAGGCATCATGTGAATCAAGCGAAAGAGAAAAGAACGAGACTTGTCTATATTGTTTTCGCAAACGATCACTAGCAGACGTTTTTTACAGACAATTGGGGGTAAACCCACACCATCACCAAAAAAGGCAACATAACTCGAATTGGTGTCGTAGTTTCACGATATTGAGATGGAACAATAAGATCGAAATATAAGATTTAGGAATGTAACCAGTTTAATAGACACAAATACATTAACTGTTTTAACTTTTGCTAGTATTAAAGTTTTTTTTTTCTAATTTCTGTTCGAAGTAGTATGTAAAGTCAACATTTTGATTATGTTATTATTTACCCTTGTAGTTATATGCTCTATAAAATTTAGTTATTACTGCAGTTGAAAAGCGATGTGGTTTCTGTTATTTTGTAAAGTTGTTTGTTTGTGATTCTGTAGCGCCAATGTACGAGATTCGACGAAGAACAGTCGTTTTCAATACACACTTCTAAGATCGATTAGCTATCTCTTCTTCCTCTACCGCCCCTCCTCCACCTCTAACAGTTCGTTCATTTTTTTTCCAATTGGAGTAGATAGACTAAACTATCGCCCGGTGCACACTCCACCCACGTCTAATGAACAGGTGAAGAGGCTCATCCCTTGTTTCCTGTTTAGGATGCGGTTTCCGGTTTTCTCTTTTCCAATCTTTTCACTGTTTTCTTTCTTTTTTTTTTTTCAATTGGAGTAGATAGACTAAAATATCGCCCGGTTCACACTCCACCCACGTTTATTGAACAGGTGAAGAGGTTCATCCCTTGTTCCATGTTTAGGATGCGGTTTCCGGTTTTCTCTTTTCCAATCTTTTCACTCTTTTCTTTCTTTTTTTTTTTCAATTGGATTAGATAGACTAAACTATCGCCCGGTTCACACTCCACCCACATCTATTGAACAGGTGAAGAGGCTCATCCCTTGTTCCCTGTTTAGGATGTGGTTTCCGGTTTTCTCTTTTCCAATCTTTTTACTCTTACGTAGCCCTCTGCGCATCAGTGGCGTTATCGCCTTGCTCGGGGTGATATGATTAAAAAAAAAAACAAAAAAAAATATAGGTTTCATTTACTTGAATCAACTGTTAACCATTGATCTAATAAAATGGTTGTATATAAGTGATATTATTCGAGAAATGCGGAATGTGCGCACGACATTTGCAAATAAAAGGGTGGGCTGACTATAAAGAAGTGATGCTAGAGCCATGAAATCTTGCATGTATTAATTTAAACTCTTCTTATTAGTAACTGTATTGTTTCTTTCCAGGTCAACTGATTATCTTACTGTTCAAAGAAGACTTCAAAATAAGTAGTAGTGATTTCTCTTGAAAACAGACAAAATCTGGTATTGTGCTTTTAATCACTACTTACAGAAAAAGGAGTCCCAAAAAACATTCATGCTGACATCGTTGCGACGTTGAGGGATAAAGAGTGTAAAAGTGGGCGGTTGAATTTAAGAGAAGGGACAGTTTGAAAATGAGCCAGGCTGATCAGAGGAAAATTTGACATTGAGTATCTCTACCTGGTTCCTTGATCGTTTCCTTACCCAGGACGAGTGTTGGATTAATAACTTTCAGGTAGAGACAACGGGACAATCTATGCAGTGAAAACACGCCTCCCTCCGAAGAAGGCTAAGAACGTTTCATCTACAGGAATATTGATATCCTCAGTTTTGGTGATACAAAGGGCACTGTGTCTATTGACTATCTTGAAAAGGACCACAGCATCAACAAAGAGTACTAAGCTTAATTGATTAGGCAGCTATGATAGCCTATCAAAACAAACGGTTAACAAAATAAAACAAAAAAAAATACTGACGAAATTTTTTTATTATCAGGCAAATGCTCCATCACACAAGTCCTTAGTTTAAATGGCTGTCGTGCCTGACTGCGGCTTTGAACTTGTTGATCACTTTCCTATTCCCTTGATTTGGCCCTATCTATCATCTTTTCCCCAACATGAAAAAAAAAACACTTTGGTGAAAAGTATCTCCCTGATGATGACGCCATATCTGCTGTTGATGACGTTTTTAATCATCAGAATCAAAGCTTCTTCACCAATAAGATTCAAACACGACAACACTGATGGAGGTAGTGTGTGGACCGCAAGGGGAACTATGTTGAAAAATAAAATTAATTTAGACAAATTCCATGAGAGTGTCTTAGCTAGCCCATGAACTTTTTAGCCGACCCTCGTACTATGCTATTTTATATAAGGGACTTGAGTTGGTATTAGCCATGAAATCAATCGCCAACAGGGTACGTCTGTATTCCTATTGTTATATATCGCCGTACGACGACAACCAACGAGAACACGCATATATAAAAATATAAGGTTATATTTTTATTCCTGACGACGAACCCGTGTGAAACAGAGAATGTAAGAGTGAGAGCGCACATAGAATGGGTCGACGGGAGTGTAGTCTTGCCTGTGGTGTCTCTCTGCTTCCACTGGCCGTTCTCTGCTGGCGAATCCGTGTGTCGAGGTCTTTTTATAGTCTTCTAGAACCGGGACTTTTCCTTCCGGTTTTGCCTCGCCCACGCAACGCCCACGTAATTCCAAGAGACACCTGTTCTGTTTGCCTCCGTAGTCATTTCCGCCGCTGTCGGAAATAAGGTCAAACGAGCCCGACTCATAACCCTGCGACATCCGCTCCAGGCCCCGACAGGATGTATTTCTCAAACACCTGTCTTGTCGTTCGCCGACCCCTTCACCGACGGGAAACACCATCGATTGCATCAACCTTCCTCGGGTGGGGCCAGATTGCTATATTACACTATTTTTGATACTTCGGTTCCGTTTAATTTTTTTTTTTTCTTTTTTTTTTTTTTCATTTCAAAACTTTTGATATTGTATCCAGTGGATAAATTTAAAAATCGCTCACTGGGAATTAACAGATAGCAAAATGTCGATGGCAAATATATGGAGTCAGCATATATTTTACTTGCCTTTCATTCTCTATCCTCGCCGACAATAACTATCCCTTTTCTTCTTCAAAATAAGTTATATTTTCTTTTTGTCTCGTCAAGGCCATCTGTCAATGCTCCTTAGGGTGAATCACATAATAAAGCGATTTATGCAATCATCAACAGCCGATTATTATTGAAAATCAAGTGATAATAAACCAAACAGTGCGAAAAAGAGAATTTTAAATTGACTAATCAGTCAGGGTCCAATTATTGAATAGTAGAAATAATCAATATTTTTTTACGTCAAATAGGGCAACATCGTATTTGACGTAAAATGCCCCCTTGCATTTGGCATAAAATGCTTTATGCTTTATGCTCTCTTGTCCATTGTTATTGTGATTGCTATCTCACAAGCCTGAGCGTTTTTTTTTCTTTTTTCTTTTTATTCATGCTTTATCCCTAGAACTGTCGATAGGAGCTTGATCCAATGATCCATAAATCCCAGTTTTTCTTTTGTTCATTCATCCCAATTGAAAGAAAGAACTCTCCTTTTCCACCCTACCAATCAATATGCCGCCTGAAGGAGGTATACCAGTGAAAACGTTTTTATTTGAACAGTAAGCAAAAATGTCCTCGCCTACGTCCTGAAGGGACAGGGCACATAGAAGAAGAAGCAAAAATGAGGCAAAAGTGTTCGGACATCTTTAGCTATTGAAACTGAAGACACACACACACAGCGCCGGAGAAAGTTGTAGTAATATCTAAAATTTAATAATTAAAATAGCTACTAAAGATAGAGAAAGTAAATACTTAAGAGACATGACAAGAGGCTATACAGATAGATTCAACACGCGCGTGCGCACGCATACCCACGGACACAGACATGCATATAGGCCCGACGCTCTTCCTTATTTTCATAAATGACATCCCAGACGAGATCAAGAGCCAAGCAGGTATTTCCGCAGATGACACCACAATTTACTTCCGCATCAGTAAGAAACCCGGCGCGGCGGACAAACATAACCTCACTGCTGATCTTGAGAAGGATCTACATTCTGTGGTGAATTGGGGTAAAAAGTGGCTTGCGTCTAAGACCAAGCTGCTGTCTGTCAATCATCACAGTCAACCTCCTCTGCTTCCCATAAGCATGGACCAAGCGAGTCCCCCCGAAAGTAATATACTGCGCCTCCTCGACCTTACCCTCTCTTCTGATCTCAAGTGGAACCACTATATTGAGTCAATAGCTAAATCCACTGCTAGGAAGGTTGAGTCACTATGTCGAGCCAGGGTGTTTTTCCCGCCTGAAACCATCATGCACATATACAAATCAACCATTCGTCCGTGCATGGAGTACTGCTGCCATACATGGTCAGGTGCCCCTGCTGTTTACCTCAGTGTTCTTGACAGGCTCCAAAGGAGAATCATTAATGTGATAGATACCGGCTTGGCGGCTCAACTACAGCCACTTTCCCACCGACGGGATGCGACTTCCCTTTGTCTGTTCTATAAATACTTTCATGGCTTCTGCTCCAACGAACTTAAGTCCCTGGTGCCTTAAGTCCCTCGTGCAACCAGACTAGCAACTGGGTCTCACCCATTGAGATCAACCAAATGCAGACGACAATTCTACTCCTGCAGCTTCTTTCATCGCACTACCCGCCTGTGGAACTCGCTTCCTGCTTTCCTGACGGCTACAACCTCCAGGAATTCAAATGCAAGGTCAATACTCATCTCTTAACCACTTGACCCTAGTTCTTTCCTCACCATCCTGTATATCCTTTCCTTTCTCTCCACCTCTGCAACTGTCATCACACTTGTGTTCCTTACCTTCTCTTGCTCCTTTCTAAATGGTTTGTCCTTCTCTTTGCTCCCTTCTATTTAGTGTTTTTACTCTTATGTATCCCCCTGCAGATCAGTGGCGTTACCGCCTTGCTCGGGGTGACAAGATTAAAAAAAAAATTTGAGACAAAGTGCAACATTTTTTTTTAATTTAAGACAAGTTTCGCCGACTTAGAAGTCAAAGAGAACTCACATTTTCTCCGGTGGCGAAACGTAACTTTGATATAAAAAATCACTTTGTGTCATCTTCACTTTTGCTTCGGATATTATATTGGGTTTTTCGAAAAGTTCACGCAGATTTTTAAGGAAAATTAAAACACAAAACAAAGTTATGTCATTAAATATTTATTGAAGTAAATAGGAACCATATTGTTACACAATGATTCTCCATTTTTCCTTCAACTTAAAGATTCCATCTTCCCAGAATTACAGTGGTTTATCGACAAAGAACTCATTAAGGTGTTTTTATGAAATCCAAATAATTAAACTTTTTACCAGTAAGATTATTTTGCAAGTACCTGGAATAAATGAAAATCCGAAAGAGCGACGTCTGGTGAATATGGCGGGTAGGATAACACATTCCAGTCAAGCAGCAACAATTTTTGTCTAATCGCCAAAGAAACGTCAAGTCTGGCATTATCCCGATGGAAAACAACACCTTTTCTGTTCTCCAATTCTGAATTGCTGTCAGTACTTATCAGAATTAATTGATTGGTTATTTGGCAGAAGCTCATAGTCCAAGATTCCTTTGTAGTCCCATCAGATGCACAGCATGATTTTATTAAGATGAAAACCTACTTTTAAGGTTGCTAAATTTGGCTCATGTCGGTTTCCCTAGGATCTTTTCTGCGGAACATTGTAGTAAACGATCCGTTTCTCATCGCCTGTCACAATTTGGTTTAAAATGATGCATTTTCATTGCGTTTATAGAGCAAATACCTGATAGAAATACGATCCAAAAGATTCTTTTCTCTCTGATCACGTGGTACCCAAATGTCGTTGCGGTTTGAATAACCAAGATTTACTAAGTGTTCATGGATGTTAGATTTTAATAAAGTTAGTTTTTCTGCTAATTATCACGTTGTGTAATGCGGATTATTATCAATCAATGTCTTGATTTAGTTGTCATCTGTAGTGGGGATCTGCCTGAGGGTTCTTCATCAATAAGGCTACAATTATCAATTCTAAACTTAGCCAACCAGTTTCGTACAGTATTGTCAGCTAAAGCACTTTTACCGTACACCGCGCATATCTTTTTGTTGCTTCCGAGACGTTTTGGCCTTTATGGCAATAAGAAAGACATCAAGTACCTAAAATGTACCTCATAATCTTACATTTTTATAGGGATGAAAAATTGACGCGAATTAAGTAATTTTAAACTTTCTTTCTCAAGAGATAGTTTGAAGAGTGTTCTAATGAGAAATGTAAGCATATTATGTCGATAAATTTTATTGTTTTAACGTTTGGGAACATGAACAACGAAAAATCGGTATGAACTTCCCGAACAACCGAATACATCCTACAAATTTACCCACCATATATATATATTAATCAATTCAGAAAGCAGTTAGACTAAACCGAACCCTTAATTCCGATTATATAATTCTCATTCCATGCTCTCTAGGACACATGGCTCAGTCGATATAGGCGTTGGTTAGTTCCAGAGAATTGACCCAAAGCGTTGTGAGTTTAATAATTGGTTACAACAGTGGTGAACAAAAAAATTAGAGTTTGTTTAAATTGAGATAATAACTACATGGCACCCAGAAGTGGCGTCACACATGGAATGAGAATTATATACCCCAGTAATCGAAATAAAGGGTTCGGTTCAAAATTTCTATCATCTGAAGAAGGTCAGAGCGTACAACGGCCGAAACATCGTACACGTAGCAATAAAGATGGGGACAGTAGTCCTAATTTATACTTAAACTTTTCATAAATATATAGGTTCTCTTAATTGTTTTGTTTTTCATTTTTTTACTTTAAGATTAACCCGGGTGTCACTCAAGGTAGAGGGTTACATTAAAAGGTAATTTATGCGGGTAGTAGAGGAAGATAACGGTTAATCTTAGACTTGAAAAGTTTAAGATTGTAGTGATCGCGGAAATATTCTCTTATGAGTCAGTTGTACAGATCAGTGGTTTGCAGGTAGAAATTGTTTGAGTGGAACTTACTTATCACCAGGGAACACGTAGCAAATATGGGTGATTTTCTACAATGTGAGTTACATGGTGGTTCCTAGCCATGAAGGTTAGAACCAAGAAATGTATTTCGTCTGTGTACTTTCGGTGGAAGATAGAGCAGTGAGAATAGTCAACTTTATTCTTGAGTTCATAGGCGGATATAGGTCGGCTTTATTATTAGAATCTTTCAAAAGATGGCTGTAATTACTATCTTGACTGGACAGTGTTGAATTTGTTTCTTCTCTCTGAACAATGTATACACGAATGTGGTTTGCATTTCCATAACGTTCTGCACATGTTATGGTAGATCAATTTAAACTAGTTTTGCAAGCGATTACACCAACAGTAGATTCAATCTTTGCTGAATGCCCGTCTCGTGTGGGTTTGTACGAAAAGAACTTTAGTTTTGTCAGTTATGAACATCCATCCTTGCCTTATAATTAGCAGGCTCGATTCGCAAATGGAGCGAACTCGATCTCCATTACCGTGTCCCCGTGTGAGCTTAAAATAATTTTGATAATTATTCCGTAATTTAACGCATTAATTCTCCCTCACAATTTACGAAGTTGAACGGACGTACGCGTTTTTTTTTTTTTTTTTTTTAGTTTGATAAAAGATTTTGTGAGTAATGGTATTTAGAACATGAACAGTGGATTGAGCCGATTGAAACTCGTACTGCTCGCCGTTATATAAGTGCTCGACGACCATTTTGCTGTTCAGAGACTAAAACAGCTGATGACAGGGTGGAGATTGACGGGTTTATTATGGGATGGGGAAGACCTCTCGCCTGCGTTCTTGAAGACCGGACATACGCTTGATTATTTACTAAATCTTGTGAAGGATTTCTCCAAGGGTAGGTTCGATCCTTACTGAATGCCCGTCTCATGTGGGCTCGTACTAAAGGAACTGTCAGTTATGAGCGTCCAGCCTTACCTTATAATTAGTAGGCTCGGTTTTTGCCAATGGAGCGAGTTCGATCCCCATTACTGTGGCCCCGTGTGAGCTTAAAATTATTTTGATAATTATTACGTAATTTAACGCATCCATTTTCCTTTACAATTTGCGAAGTTGAACGGACGTGCGTTTTTGAAATGAGGGCGGGGAGAAATTCTCTGAGTAATGGTAGTCATTGTCTGCTCTGGTCGTGTTTAGATTGGACACGTCATCGAAAACAAAATGCGTTAAGAAAGAAAAAAGACAGGAATTGAAAAAAGCAGAACGATTCACTTTACAAAGGGAACATTTAAAGGACTGAATAATAGTGAATAAGGTGTGTGTGTGTGTGTGTGTGTGTGTGTGTGTGTGTGTGTGTGTGTGTGTGCACAAAAAGTAAAGAGTGTAAAAACAAGTTATGCTTTTCTCAGATTTGCTTTGTAGAATGGAGACTCAGCTGCGTAGAAGAAAGAGAACTATTGACACGCGTGTCGCACGTGGCCTGCCTGTGTTTTGTTATTTTATTTCACCCTTTTCTCTTTCGTTAAGCATTCTCTTTTTTTTTTTTTCCCGCTCTCTATCTGTTGGTTCGTGTGTAAGCAAAAAATAATTAAATAAATAAAATAAAAATGAAACTAAAACGAGAAGGAAACAAATTTAATGAACAAATAAAGACAACTCTGAAAATGTAGCCAACCCTGACTGACTCTTGTCTTAATTACTCACCTGATAAGGTAATGAACGTTCTCTTGTCTACTTTTTCAATAAGATGCGTCTCGGGAATCTTATGAACCTTGTCCGCATTTATTTTCCTTTTTACCTGTCTCCCTTTTATTTCTTTTCTTCATTTTTTTGTTTTTTGTTTTGTAATAATAATACAAAGTTTTCTTTTGTTTTAATTGCTCTTTGAAGATTTTTTGTTCATGTTGGAACCTGATCGTTTCTTTTCTAGTCATGCGTGTCTGCTCTTTGATCAAACAACACCCGTCATCCCACCCGTACCAATTACATACTTCTACTTCATCTACTTCTTTCTTTCTTTCTTTCTTTCTTTCTTTCTTTCTTTCTTTCTTTGCATTTTATTTCTTTTTATTCTTTTAACTTTTGCTTGGTACCCGTTTCTCGCACGTTTTATCTTTTCACAACTTCTTCGTTTATCAACCCTTTTCAAAATTTCTCCTTATTTCTTTATAGGCGTGTACAAGTCCATCTAGAATCGAACTCTCTTATTGTCTGCTAGTATGTACGTATGTTAAACATGTAGACAAAAACAGTGCAAAGGTCTCATGACTCCACCAGCTCCGAATCTGTGATACGCCCCATCACTCTACAACATCTTAATTTTCATAAGGTAATATTAATATAAGAATTAGTTATGTACAATAATGGGTCATAACTTGAGATTTTTCTTGTTAAAAATTTCAAAAATTTAACACATTCAACATGATGGATAAAAATAATGACTTTTGTGTAGTGTTTCTATACAAAATTTAAAAAAAGACCCCAGAATGACGTCAAAAGCCGCGATATCAGTGCCTAGTGCTTCTAATCAGGCCTCCCTTCAATTATGGGATTCTGAATGCAGGCTGTGCCGTGAACGATAGGACCACAGCCTCACCACGCAAGGTTAGTTTCCGTTGCAAAAAGATTCTTACTGGTTTTGAATTCAGACTTGTTCTAGAATGGTTACCAACCAAACCTAGCGAGCAGGAGTAGAAGAGAAGGATTCATAACTTTCCCGATGGGATTCTGTGTGGAAATGGACACAACGGCATTGGCTGGAATTTGAACTCGATGCACCAGTTTCACATTCAAGGCCAATCATCTTTGGTATCTACTCGTGTGCAGTAGGTAATTATTACGTTACCTACAAAGTTAAATTAAAATTACTAAATTTCAATAGATATTTATATAATCTTATATCCTTAGGAGAGCAGCATTCAAAATTATTAACTGGCTTGTGTTTATTGACGCTGAATTGTTGTATAAAAATTCCCAGTTGACTAGAAAGTCATAAGCAACTCATATTTTCATTGATTGTGACCGAAAGCGCTGAATATCATGGAAATAAATCCGAACAAAAGCGCTTTTATGATTAATATCGAATATCTCATTTCGTAATATTCTACCTTGAGTGATTCTTAGGTCTTTTATTTGGTCTACTTTAGCAAACAAAAAAAATGGTCGCAAAAGTAAGAACTTTTTTTTTTTTTTTTTTTTTAATCATATCACCCCAAGCAAGGCGGTAACGCCACTGATGTGCAGGGGGCTACATAAGAGTGAGAAGATTAGAAAAGAGAAAACCGGAAACCACATCCTAAACAGGAAACAAGGGATGAGCCTCTTCACCTGTTCAATAGACGTGGGTGGAGTGTGAACCAGGCGATAGTTTAGTCTATCTACTCCAATTGAAAAAAAAAATAAAGAAAAGAGTGAAAAGATTGGAAAAGAGAAAACCGGAAACCACATCCTAAACAGGAAACAAGGGATGAGCCTCTTCACCTGTTCAATAGACGTGGGTGGAGTGTGAACCAGGCGATAGTTTAGTCTATCTACTCCAATTGAAAAAAAAAATAAAGAAAAGAGTGAAAAGATTGGAAAAGAGAAAACCGGAAACCACATCCTAAACAGGAAACAAGGGTTGAGCCTCTTCACCTGTTCAATAGACGTGGGTGGAGTGACTATGAAATGAAGATTATAAAGATATGAAGCATAGAAAATGGTTACGCTTAAACCTTAAGAGGTTACGACTGTAATATTTGGGGAAGCGTAGGAGTCTATTTCAAAGTAACTTTCTGGGTGAAGCATGCTTCATATCAATGGAAAACGTAGGGGATTAAGGTGATTCAACCATGTAGATGTAACAAGGCGGTTCTTGTCTACAAAGGTATGAGCTGGTGACACTAAAGAATGGAGCTCGTCAGAACATAGTCGTTACTTCGGGATTTAATCGATTATGATTCTCTACAGATTTCTTTTGTGGCGACGAGTTTCATGGGAAACAATTCCACTTGAATTATTTATAAATTAACTTCTTCTTCTTCTTCTTCTTCTTCTTCTTCTTCTATGTGCCCTGTCCCTTCAGGACGTAGGCGATCATGGATCTCCACGTCTCCCTATCCCTTGTGGCTCTTAGTATGTTTGCTCCTGTTGCTCCTGGCAACCCCCGTTCCGTCATCCACCTGATCAGGCCCTGCAAATATGTTATCCGCTGCCTTCCTCTGTCTCTCCTTCCTTCTATCTGACCAGTCAGTATCAGGTTCTCCAGGCTTTCCTTCCTCATTGCATGTCCCAGGAACTTCAGTTGTCTCTTCCTGATGCTCAGCATCAATTTCCTTTTTGTTGCCATTCTTTCTAACACTTCGTCGTTGCTTGTATGCTCAGTCCACGATATCCGTAGCATCCTTCTGTAGAACCACATTTCGGCCGCTTCCAGTTTTGTCCTCATTTTCGATGATATTGTCCAGCATTCACAGCCGTACTGAAGAACTGACATCACGTAGCAGTCTAGCACTCTTTTCTTCGTTTCTATTGAGATCTTCCTGTGTGTTAGTATTTTGCTCATCTTCTGGAACGCGTCCTTTGCCATGCCAATTCGCCTTCGGATCTCCGTGTCGCACTTTCCATCTCCTGTTAGAACACTTCCTAGAACTTACTATGTCTGATATAAGTCAGACATAGTAAGTTTCTCTTTTATTTCATGTTTTTGCAGCAATATTCAAACTTGCTGGAATGAGACGCTTCTTGTAGCCAAGTGGTAAAACACATCGGATCAAATGGTGCTTTCTTCTATAAAGGGGGGGGGGGGGAAGGCAGACTCGTTTCTGTCGGAGAGCACATTTTATTTATTAAGATTTTGCGAAAGAGCAGGCCAATAGACGTAATATAAAGTTTAAAAATAAAATTTGGCATCTATTTCAAATACGAGTATCCACTATATGTCGCCGGGCTAGTGTAGAATATATATATATACACACACACACACACACACACACACACACACACACACACACACACACATACATACACACACACACACACACACACACACACACACACACACACACATATATATATATATATATATATATATATACTACTCAAACCCGGCGTCAGGGACTGATGAAAAATCATTTGGCTCTGTCTGTTAAAATAATTTTGTAAACTAATTTTAATGTGCATATTATTTGTGTCCCCATCTGATGTATGTGTGCGTATGTGCGTGTATAAAAGTCTACTTTGTTAGCAGTTTATATAGAATCGGATAAAAAGAAGCAACAAGCCTATTGTTATGATATCCTGTACGTACACACAAAAAAAAAGTCTTGCATTCTTAGATTTGACAAATTGTTCCTGAGGAGTGGCAGCCAGGTAATCGTTAAAAAAATCTCCCTCTCCGTCCCTCCGTCGCACTCTTTCCCCCCTCCCCCTCTCTCTCTTATAGACAGAGACACATACATATCTCCAAGTACACAGAAACAGACATAGAGCAAAGAATGAAAAGAAAAAACAGTGGTGAGACAGAAGATTTCTAACAGGGGAGGTAACTTTTTGCTTGCGCTGTACAAATTGGATTTTGCCCAAGTTTCGATTTGTTAAGTTCTGTTTTGAACAAGACAATAATTAAAACAAAGAGAAGTGCATCGAAACTAAGGCAGGAGTTATGCATAGACTCTAAAAAATTCACAAACCCAATAAAGACATCATGCTTATATTGTTCTTCTTAACGATGACTTTTTTCGGTTAATCTTCATTTTTGGTTGTTTGCTTTTTTACTTTTTTATCGCTTTTTTTTCTATTAAGGATAGTGAAATATGATAAGTCAATAAATTGTCACGAAATTTCAATTAGTTAATTAGCAAAAATGTTTCACTTTAATTAAAAGGATGAAAATGCGTACAAGGAGAGTTTTGTTTACAGCAAAAATAAATTTTGAGCGATTATACAATGAATCGACTGATAAAATGTTTATTTAAGAATAAGGAAAGCAAATATGGGTACACTGCTAATTGTATAATATAATTTAACGAATAAAAGAAGATATCAACTTTACTCCATTTCTCAATCACACATAAAAATTACCATTAAAGGTAAAACGTTATTATTCTCAGCATCTTGACCCTATTAATCCTTACTTAAAAAGACAAAAAAATGTAGAATTATTTTTAATATCTTCTATATAGAAGCAGAGATAATTAATAATTTCCTTTCTTTGTATTGATATTTACTACTGATAACAGGTTTATAGGACTTGTTTGACCTCAGTCAGTTATGTGCCATACGTGAGACACGCTTGGGCGATCTTGTCTCGAAAGAGACATGACTTACTGGGCAGAAGATTTTCCCGCATTAGGTTGTCACTACTTTCTGCGTTACCAACCAAGGCTAACCAAGGCTATAGAACCCAATCTGTCCTGTTATTTAACCCATAGCTGGAGGAGAGACAGATTAATACCTTTCCTAAGGAAATTTGCGCGTAAATGAATGCAAGGAATCTTAATGCTCTTTCAGGATGTATACATAGTTCTCTACGGTTTCTTGTCTTTTGTTGCTCCTTGTAAATCTTATTCCTTGAATGAATATCACACCTTGAATGCATTATAAAATTATTCTTCTTCTATGTGGTGCTATCTCTCGTTAGGATCATAGCTCTCCACATCTTCCTTTCCATTGTAGCCTTTAGTAAAGTTTGTCTTTTTGCTATATCTTTTAATCCCTGTTCTGCCAACCAGTTACATATATTCATTCGGTAAGTTATGCGCTGCTTTCCTCTGTCTCTCTTACCTCTAATATGTGCCTTGTCCTTTCAGGATGTAGGCGATCATGGCTTTCTACGTCTCCCTATCCCTGGTGGCCCTTAGCATGCTTTCACTTGTAACACCATGCCACCTCCGTTCTGTCATCCACCTGCTCAGGCCCTTCGAATATGTTTTCCACTGTTTTCCTCTATCTCTTTTTCCCTCTATCTGGCCTGTTAGTATCAGGTTCTCCAAGTCCTCCTTCCTCAGTGCATGTCCCAGGAATTTTAGTTCTCTCTTTCTGACGCTTAATATTAATTTCATTTTCGTTTCCATCCTTTCCAAAACCTCATCATTGCTCACATGCTCGGTCCATGCTATCCGCAGCATCCTTCTGTAGCACCACATTTCAGTTTCTTCAAGTTTTTTCTTCATCTTTGATGATATTGTCCAGCATTCACTGCCATATTGAAGAACTGACATCACATAGTAATCCATTATTCTCTTCTTTGTTTCTAGTGAAAATTTCCTGTCTCTTAATACTTTACTCAGCTTCTGGAATACGTCCTTCGCCATGCCAATTCGCCTTCGGATCTCTGTACTGCACTTTTCGTCTTCTGTTAGAACACTTCAAATATCTCGGTGTATGGATATTTTATATGTCGCGTCCCCAGGCGATCATGGCTCTCCACAACCTTCTGTCTCTTGTAGCTCTTAATAAATGTTGTTTTTCTATTATTTCTTCAAGGCCTTGTTCTGCCACCGATTTAAGTTCATTAAGTATGTTATGCGTTGTCTTTCTCTGTCCCAATTGCACTCTGTCCGTCTCGTGAGTATTAGATTCTTCAAGCCTTCCTTCCTCATTATGTGCCTCAGAAACATCAACTGTCTCTTCCGGGTATTAATTATTAGTTTCTTTTTTGTTTTCATTTTCTCATAAATCTTGTCGTTACACATATTAGGTCTACGGTATACTCAGCATCCTTCTGTGGAACCATATTTCTGTTGCTTCAGGTCTCCTCTTCATCTTTGAGCATTCACTGCCATACAAGAGGACAGATATCACATCCCATTTGAGTAATTTTTCTATTGTTTCTAGCAAAATTTTCTTATTTCTTAATATTTTGCTTAGCTTTGGAAGACTCCTTGACTATCCTAACAAGCCTTAAGATCTCTGTGTCGCTCTTTCTGACCTCTGTCAAAACACTTCCCAGATGTTTAAATTGTTTGATTTTGGTACCACCAATTTACAGTTCACACTTTGGGCCAATACTTTTGCTATCAGCTATACCCAAGTAACCTCAATTAAATGAGTATTAGTTTCCTTTTGTTTCCACCTTCGTCGTTACTCATATATTCGGTCTACGGTATCCTTAACATCCTTCTATAAAATCTCATTTCAGTGGCTTCAAGTTTCTTCTTAATCACCTTTCAGGTGAGACTGATATCACATAGCAGATTAGTATTCATTTCATTTGTTTTTAGCAAAATTGTCTTAAATCTTGGTACTCAGCTTAGCTTTTGGAATGCTTCCTTGGCTATCCAAATACACCTTTGGATTTCTCCAATTTGCAATTTGCACTTTAGGCTCATTCTTTACTAGCAACTATATATCTTTTTATAGCTGATGTTTAATCTTTTCTTCTCGTTTTCTTTCACTACCTTCTATAAGAGATTTTGTAGCTTTGTTTCTATGTCTGCTATCAACTCTGAGTCATCTGCATATCTTATGTTGTTAAGACTGCGGTCGCCAATAAGGAATCCTGATAGGACTTCATGTTCCCTCAGAATCGCATCGCTGTTTAGGTTAAATAAGTCCGATAAGAAGACATGTCATTGTCTTTAACCCTTTTTACTTTAAATATATCTACTGAACACATTTTCTACCCGTATGCAGGCTGTTCGCGCCAGTATAATTTCTTGGTTATTCGTATATCTTTCCTAAATATATCAAGGTGGCTGAGCAGTTCCAACAGATCTTTGTGGCGTACTTTATCGAACACCTTTGCGTAATATGTTAAACACAGGTCCATGCCCTTCTGCATTTGTATTGCTCTTTCTGATAATGATAACGTTCTCGATATAAATATCGTATTTCTTGTTCCAGTGTCTATGTGAAACAGACTCTACTTTTAAGAACACTACAATCTTAACTTGTTCAAGTGTAGGGTCAACTGCTATTTATACTTTATTTCTTTATAGTGTACATATTTTTCTCATTTCTTAAAACTATCTTATTTAGCAACTCCCTGCTTTGAATGACCCTTAGGCTCTGTATTAAGTGTTATATTTATCAAATAAAAAGGACCTACGGTTAATTTATGTGGTGAAAACCGATGTACAGTCAATGGATTTATCTGTTCAATGTCGATTTAATAATCTCGTCTATAAAACTGTCAAATGAAAAAAAAAATTCTTTAACCTTTTTTTAATCGATTCGCTCCAAACAAAGCAGTACTTCCACTAGAAGGAAAGTTTACAAGTGAGAAAAGCGAAAAGAAAGAGTAACAAGACATAGGGGGTTTCGGAGGAAAGGACAAAACAAAGATGGGAATCAGGGGGATCAAGATAACAGTTGATGTTGCACTTAAACTCTTAGCGATTGGAGTTGTCAGTAAAGCAAGTGTACGGAAAGGAGTTCCAAAGGCGGGAAATGCGGGGAAAAGAAACTGAGGAGTAGAAGAGGCGGTTACATCTGACCATTTTCACTGTAAAAGGGTGGAACCTATTTGCCAGTCTAGTAGCACGAGTTAATTCATGTAGAAGAGGCACCAGTTAGAGCAGAAGCTGTAAATATTTGTAGAAAAGACAGAGGGAAGCCACATCCCGACCGGAAGAAAGTGGCTAAAGTCGAGCTGCTAATCAGGATCGATTACATTGCAGATCCCCCTTTGAATTTTGTCGAGAACCCCGAGGTGAATAGCAGGAGCGTCCCACCAGATATGGCAACATTATATGGGTATGGGCAAGATGGATTTTGACGAGAAAAAACTTTCTGGTCCGACACATTGGTCCCACTTTCCTAGCAGTAGCTGTAGCTATTGACTCGATGTAATCGTTCCAACTGAGGTCGCCTGTGATAGTGAGGTTTATAAAATCTTATATCCTTAAGCGACAAGCGCTCAGAATTATTCACTGACTTGTGTTTTATTGACACTGAAATGTTGTTTAATATTTCCATGTTGACTAGAAAATCATTTAATAATAAGCAACTCACATTTTCACTGATTGTGACTAAAAGCGCTGAATGTCATGAAAATTAATTGGAACAACAGCACACATATGATGAATAGCACACATGATCAATGATTTATTGAAACTGACCGTTTAAATTTATTTCTACTAAAGTCAAGAAAACAAAAGGCACAAGAGCCGCTCAAGCTAGATTGTTACAAAATGAGATGTATATGTGCGATATGAACGTAAGAGGAAGAAGTATGAAATGAAGATTATGAGGATACGAAAAATAGATAACGATTAACATTAGACTTTAAGAGATTAAGCGTGTAATATTCAAGAAAGCATCCACGCGGGAATCTGTTCTACAAAGTAGCTTTTCGAGTGAAATATGCTTCATATTTATGGAAGACATAAGGAATTAAGGTGATTCAACCATATGGATGTAGTAAGACGGCTCTAGACAACAAAGGTCTGAGCTGCTGGCACTTACGAATGAAGCTCGTCTAAACTTTGTCATCACTTCAGAATATCAGCGATTATGATCCTGTACAGATTTCTTTCATGAAAATGTTATAAGCGTAGCTTATATGTGGCACAAGGTCGAAAGTACGGGGAACTTAATGAGGATCGAACTCAATACTCAGTTATAATGTTCTAGCGAAACAAACTTACTAACAATTACGCCAGCTAGTCGTGCCGAAAAATGTTCTAAGAGTAGCTTAGATGTGGCACAAAGCTGAAACTGTGGAGCACCCAGGGAGGATTGAACTCACTGCTCAGTCGTGATTGATCTATCTAGACAAGCTTGCTAACCATTCCACCGCATCAAAGTGTACGATTATATTTATTGTACAAATGCACAAATGTGGCACAAGGACAACCAAACGAGGATGGGAAAGGCTGGTCTTTATCTGCTTTATACTTAAACTTAGCTAGCCACAACCACTGACCCAAACATACCACCATAATCCTTGCACTAATACAACACATTCTTACTACAGCCACCATAATACCCCTGAGACTCTAACTAATACAATATATACAATTTGTCAGTGGTGGTGGAAGGAGAGAATAAAATTACAACTTTTAAAAAATTTATTACCCTAATGAATTTTTACAATGAAAACAAGGTATATTTAAAAGAAACGAAACAGAAACAGTGTTAGTAATAAAACCCCACCACGATACTTAAAAGTGGCTGAAATAACAGTTAAGTTGACGAAATTAATGTGTGGCTTTAAAACATTCTAACAGTCATTCGACCAAGCACTCATTCAAACACACACTCAACTAAACACAGTAACAAAAACGAAAAACACACTCGAAAAACGAAAGGCGTTCTGCATCCACCAAAGAACTGATATCTCTCAACTAACGAGGAAAAGGAGGGGGATTAAACTAAAGAAAGTTTAATAAAATAAAAATAAAAGGCCTAAATGAACATACATCGCGTAGCTAAGTTAACTTACGAAAAAAATAAAAACAAAACAAACATAAACGACCCTGTTTTGGATGGGTTGCCAATGTTTACTACAGAAATTATCAATACCTCAAATGTCAACCGGCCTCAAAATGACATTCTAAATCAGCCACTTTTACTCGGCATAGACGCACAAGACTCACCCACCTTTTGTCAAATTCTGATGGAGGAAGTCTCTTCCTTTCCGTCTTAATTTTGACTTTAAGCTGATGACTAAGGGGCAAGATTAGTTGGGAAGAGTTAAACTTCTCATCCCCATAGGATTACTTATATCGCGTCGTCCATATCACGTCTCGTATAACACCTGGTATACAAAAAAAAACGCATAGTGTTCAGCCTTAGTCAATGGTATCACAATCAGAACTGGCTACGAAGACTAAGAACTCTCCGCGCAGCATGCGAATTATGACGTCTTTAATAAACTTGCACGACGGACCTCCTATCCTGCATTGGAAGAAGGCGTGACCGATAGGCTTTACCGATTCACCGCAGCAAACGCAGGTTAAAGATTTTCTCCAACCCCATCGAACAAAGTTTTTTGCTGACAAAGTTTCTTGCTGACAATGAGGACACTTCGAATCACCAGCCATACGTCATCGTTGGTGAAGCATGTCAACCCTAGCACCCAAAACCTTATGAAGCTATCCTACTACTTCATTAACTGAGCTTGAATATTAGTTCATCCTGAATAAAACCTAAACTAGCACGTGATATAACTCATTTCGGGACAACATCTGGACGTTGGAGAGGCCATCCGTCGCCAGTAAGAGAATATCGGATTGATTGTGAGTAATCTGACATTCGATGGAAGAAGCACTCGCCTCTGGGTAAACGACGATCAGTCTCCTCGCATAAGTGCACACTTCTCAGAACTTTGGATGTTATTACGGGCGTCTCCCTTTCAGAATTCGCCATTGTCATCTAATTGATAACACACCCGGTCTAGAAAAGACGTGTGAAGCGTATATTGCCGATTCTCAACGCTAGGCACACCCAGGCTGCTTTCAGAAGGATGGAGGTAATTAGTCTCCAAAAGGCACACATATGACCGCGTTTGTAGACACAGTTTGCTTGTCAATGTGATGCTTGTGATATGTCTACTGGATGCATTTCGAATTTTTACGCGCAATTCAGCGGCCATATTCGTTGCCTCGGAAGACATTCTTTTTAACCTAGCCCTACCAACAGGGTTTTCTAAAAATAGTTTAGGATCGGTCTCAGTCGGAATAGTTCTAGCGAGATAAGCTTACTTATCATTCCACCACGTTGAAGTGCCTAACTGATTTCTTTTATGATTTGTGAAAGTTTTATTGAGGAAGATTGTGAAATGGTTACTCGTTGCTTTCTCCATGGGCTTTGAATTCAGAGTCGTCCTCCTTCTAGGGTGGCTTCCACTCAAGTCCGGAGAGCCCATATATTTAACTCAGGTTGAGAAGAAATGGATTTATGTCTTTCCCAGGGGCAACTGTGTGAATCGAACGCGACAGTCTAGGACATAATTTAACTCGGCTTGACGATTCTACTTTCAGTGCCAATAACAGATACGCTATCTACACACGCTGGGACTGACCACATGACATTTATATGAAAGAACTTTAGTTGATTTCTTAATTAACTGCCGGTTATTGATTGTGTACCACGAATTCATAAGCCCTTTTTGATTTTATAAACAGGCAACTAAAACTAATCGTACGTTATCGTAGTACCACGACGATCTCCTGTACTTTGTGATCTGATCTGAATACTACGTGTAGAAACTTTCAGTAATGATTTCCTTTTTAAATAAAAATTTAAATTGTCGCTGAATAATTACCGATAGAAATTCTGTCGACTTTGTGGCGTAACAGACGGACAGATGGACGTAACAGCTCGAACAAATAAGCCTCAAATGCAATGAAATAAGTTGATTTCTTATTCGAAGCACATAGAGCACCATTCATCAAAGAGAAAACATATTGCTTCTTGCAAAGCAAAAAAGAAACAACAACACCAGTAAAAACACCAAATGCAGAGTCCCTCAAAATAAAATAAAAAAGTCATTGTCAAGCAGCTGTTGGTAGATCAAATTTCCATTGCTAATTCTTGAATTCATTTTTAAGAAAACTGTACATCCAACTAGCATTAGTTATGGCAGCCGACAACGGACACGATCGTTCTGACCATTTCTTAAGACAATAATTTATTTTATGACGTGTATCGTTGTAAGGAGTATTTGATTGGTTTGGCTAAATTTGTTTAACAGCATATCAACTGCTTATGGGACATTTAATGCTGAAATGTTATTTTCTTCTGAGCTTTGGTAATTTTTTTCTAAAAATGTATTGCTGGTATTTTTCCTAATACATTTTTATATTTTCAGGTTTGACTTCAGTTCACTATTTGCTCATAGTTGAGACCCTAGCAGGTCAGCGTAGACCTAGGAACATCCGCAATTAAGGTTACAATCCTACCCCACCCGCGAAAAGAGGCCTTGCTGTAGTTTCTAGTCAAAGGAATATTTGAACAACTTGTTTGTGGGAAATTTGGACGGTTTGAAACGGTCAGATCTTGTTAGCATTTCGAGTTGATTCTGATTGCAGTGATCGCCGATAGTTATTTGTGTCCATTTTACCTAATTACTAACCAACAACCTTCAACTCTGTGTCGGATCTACCAAGTTATCACCCGGCAGTTGATTTTGTGATCGGTGTACCAAATTGCTACCCGACAACATTAGACTCTGCGTTCGGTCTACTTACTTATATTACTGCCTAGTTATTATGGCTCAGTGGATATAGACGTTGGTTAGTTCCTGTGACTTGACCCAAAGAGTTGTGAGTTCAATACCAGGCTACAGCAGTGGTGAACAAGTAACTTACAGGATCAGAGGGAGATAACTCATGACTACCAAAAGAGGCTTCACGCAAGGGATGAGAATGATATAACCCAGTGATTGTAATAAAGGGTTGTGTTCGAAGTTCTTAGCATCTGAAGAAGGCCGAGGCATACAATGGCCGAAATGTCGTACAAACGGCAACAAAGATAAGGGCAAGGGTCTGAATAATGTACATAGTGTAAATAATACCTCTTCTAATTGCCCGTTTCAGTTTTCGTTTGAGTACAGTGTACCGAATTACTACCCACCAGTATTAGACTGCGCTCGATCTATTTAGTTACCAACCGAAGGTTTGTTAAATGTACCTGCTATTTTGTATCTGATACGCGAAATTAGGATTCGAATAGATTTGATTCTATGTCCACTGTACCTACTTATTACATGACAACATTTGATTCTGAGTATTGTATACCTAAATGTACGAAAGTTACCATTCCATAGCCTTTGTGAACATGCTGAACTTGGTGCGCTTGTTTACTATCCGATACTATACTTATTTGTTAAAATCAATATGAGTTTAAAGTTTGGATAATTTTGGCTAATTGCTGTGGTTTACAGCCACATCACATTGCAACACCGGTATCAGTACAGTCGCCGAAGTTAAGCAAATGACGAGTCTGGTCAGTGCCTAGATAGGTGACCATTTAGGAGTACTAGGTGCTGTAAGCTTAGATTTGAGGGTGGAATAATAGTTAACAATTCGAAAACGTTAATCGGAGAGCAAAGTTTCAATTCCAGTGAGGTTCGTTATATTCACTTACGCGCAAATACTCTTGGGAAAGGCATGAATCCATCTTTTTCCTCCAGCTATGGGCTAATTAGTAAGACTTATATCACTAAATCTGTATTCTTTCCCAAAAGAGGAAGCATTCTTACAATCTAAAAGTATTTTCTGGCTTTAAATAACCCGTAAAAGGTTGATAAACCGTAGAAAACGAATCAATAATTGCTGTGACAGATATATTTGTATGAATTAGGAAATTTTGTTTATATGTAATGCGTGAGTATAAATATTATTGAGCAGTAATTACAAGTACCTATTTGTATGTTTTGATTCCTGAATACCCAGTCTTCAGTGATAGTCGACATTAACAAAGAAATCCCTTGTACAAAAATGTACAACGAATGGCTAACCGAAGAGAAAATGGGTGAAAAAAGAAATAATGGATAGAATGGTGGATGCATTTGAAAATCGTATGTGGAAAGCAAAAGGAGGAAATTCTTTTTTTCCCTCCACTGTGTAGTGGAAATTAGCATCTCTTAAAAGGTCGGAGAGCAAGCACAAAGACCCGGATATTTTCTTGATATACTTGCGGATCTGGTAAAAATACAGTCTCTTAATATAGCGAGGACATTATTATCGGAAACCTTAAATGAACATTTAATGGATTTGCTGTCATTTTCTTAAAAAATTTGTTTGTTTTATTCTTCTTTTGAAATTCTCTTTTGTCGTAGTCTCATTGTATTTCAGCCTTTATCTCTGTATATGTCTCTCTTTTGCAAACTGAAAAGAATTTCGTGTTTCTGACTTCAAACTTCCATAGAATTTACTGTACGCGGAATTAATTCCTCATTTGAACAACTTCATTGCATACACTAACGTATGCGTAGGCAATCGACCATCTGTAAAACACACAACATACACGAAGTGTTAGCAGAAAGCTCTAAAAATTGAAGAAGCGAAACGCCTTCAAAAAGAAGGAAGAATGGTTTTAAAACAATGAAGATCTTTGAATCATGGAATGATTTCACAAGATGTATGAGATGTCCGGAAATACACGGGATTTCGGAAATTTGACAGACAGGTAATTCTGTTTATATATATATATATATATATATTACAGCGGGCACTATTTTATTAACACCAGAAATTACTTTTATACATGTGCGTGTATATCTATCTGTATGTATGTATGTATGTATGTATATCTATCTATCTATCTATCTATCTATCTATCTATCTATCTATCTATCTATCTTATTAAGTTGTGATGCTTTTTGGCGCCAAGATTGTTTTTTTTTTTCAGTAGATTTACTGATAAAAGATATTTGGCATGCAGGTCTTTTATCGTAAAGTGCTCGATATTCGTGTGGAGATCGTTGATAGTTTCAGTGCAAAAAAAATTGTCACTTTAACTGAGCAGGCTTATGCCGACTTCGAGATTTCGTGAGGACACCGTTATGATGTTTTCACTTATCGGGGTCGGGTTTAAGGGCATGAATCTGCTCAGTTAAAGCGAGAAATTCTTTGCACTAAATATATATACATATATATATATATATATATACTGAACCTAAGGGATCACCCATTAAAACCCCATCAATTTTGGCATATATGGTATTACTGAAACTAAACTCGATCCCTCCGTTGCAACATGCATAAATTACAAAAACAGAGCTTTTAGAATTAAAACAGAAACTACCGTGGCGAGGTAGGAAGAGTCAAATGCTCGCTGACAGAGTGTCGGTTTGCGTTACATCACGTTTTTTAACTGTCAGGTTACGTTTGTTTTGGGACCAATTTATTGTTTACCTCTTCTGTTGAAGTTGGTATGTCCTACTTTCAAAATATATCTATTGTGTATAAGTTCAAATGTCAGTGTAACGCAGAATACGTAGGATTGACTAACCAGAGATCCAGACCCGAATTTTTTAACATGCCCCTGCCAATCAGGCAATTCGAGCCGCTCTTCAAGGACGACGCAGTCTCAGACTGCGTTTGTCACTGTCTAACTCACTGCTTTCGGGTAGGAGGAACCCAGACGGGGCTGGGGGAAAATAGATAGCTGCCTTGAGCAGGGTATACGGGATATATTAGGCCAAGCTTAAGGGCTCGGTGGTCCGACAATAAAAATGGCCCTGTGCTGCATTCAGCCGCAGTGTGGAAGCTGATAAATATCCAAGGCGACTCAATCTGCGCATGACTCGGTCCGTCATTGCGATTGATTTTTGTGCGTCTATTTTCGTGTGGAGCTTTGTAGTTCAATCTTTGTCCACTTTTTTACTTTGTTTTTGTCACCTGTATAATTATTTTATTAAACTGTTTTTGCTTTAGAGTGGTTAGGCTACGACTGCAATGGTTGAGTCTCTCCAAACAATTACTACCAAAGCGGAGACACCGTCTCCATTTCCATCAGTTTGGATCTCCAATAAAGCCAAAAAGACGCGTTCTATTTCGAGAAGACGCAGCAAAAATATCAGGACTTTATATAGGGCAACGAACTGTTGACTCTACCCGAGATCTTCAATGCTGTAACAGGTGGAAAATGATGGAAGAGGCGTTGAAAAGCCAAAAGAATAGCGCCCCAAATTTTGACCAAACGTTCAAATATTATGTAGGACATCCTGCTGAAGACAGAAGGGAAGGCAAAGTAGCGTGCTGACTAGGAAAACCTCCAGTTGAAGACTGAGTATATGGACATTTGTTGAACAAATATCACTGTATATGGAGTGCCTTTGAACATAACAACGGACCATGTAGGAGCGTTTAAAAAAACCTTTGGTCCGGTCAAAGATTTTTTTTGTGTATGGAACAAGGTAGGTGTGCCTACTTGAGACTGCAGTCTTCAAGAGTCCCTAATAGGAACATTTTTTGTCATACCCAACATACTAGTAGGCAGAGAGCACAAAGTATTCATAATAGTAGAGGGTCGTAGTTTTCACTGCTAGTCCTTTGGTGTCGCCAAGCACTTGTCGAAGGCGTGCCTTGGAAGGAATCTGGCTCTAACACTCGCAACATCCAAAACAGTAGTGCCAGTGAAAGCGGTGGGGACAGAAAAATCTTGGCTAGGCTCTCTGTGGATCCAGTGAAAGGTACCAAGTTAGTGAGAAGGGGAAAAAACTCAACTACTTCTCCTCTTCAGCAGGAAGTCTCATCCAAAAAGGGTGCATTGCCGCGGAAGACTGAAAAAAAAAATCAGTGGCAGCAGCCGAAGAAGAGAAAAAAGACAAAACAATTCCCCAAGGGTAAGAAAATTTGTCAAGTAAACTAGCAGGCTCTTGAGAGGGACTTTTCCTCTCAGAAGAGGTCTGTCTTGAGGCCTCTTTTTAAGTGTACATCTATTGATTGGAAGTCAACGGAGGACCGAAGGAACCTCCCAGACGCCACCGGAGCGATTATCCTCACAAGGAACACTGGGAATAACTTGAAAGAATGGGATCACTTGATGGGGGCAAAATACTCATTCCTGTGCTCAGGATGGCACAAATAATCCTCTGAACTCAAGAAATTAGCTCGGATCTGTGCTTGGAGTGTCCTGGTTCTTCTCCATTCTTTTTTTTACAGGGTCTCAAAAATTACATTCCCGTTGGCAGTATTGTCAAGGATGTACGAATTACGTACGATATCGGAACTGGTATTCTAGAGAACACGTCGGGGTCTTGAACTCCGCAGATTTTTGCACAGTATATGAATAGGGAAACCAACTTGAAAACTGTCTATCAAGCTAGCTAGCTTGAATTCGAGGATCATAAGAGATCGGAGTAAAGCGGCCCGCTTGTTCGTGATCTCTTGTCCTTCGGTGTGGATGTGGCTACGATCCAGGTGGGACACTTTGTTTACGAAAATGATGCTCGTGTGCTGTCTAGCGACTTTGTTGTCTATTCAGCATACGGGGAACAGATAGCCAGAGGTGTTAAAAATCTAAGCATCATTACAACTATATATATATATATATATATATATATATATATATATATATATATATATATATATATATATATAGTCCGTTTAAAATTATTATAATCTTAAGTATTGAATTTTTTGTCATTTTGAACAGCTAGATATATATCGATAAAATGAAAATCATTTTGCATGATTTCTCAAAATTTCGGAAGATTGATTCTGCAACTATTTCAGACGAACAAGAAGGATAAAGGACAAATAAGAAACGTATTTTAACCGTTTATATATATATATAGGTGGCATGCAAAATCTTAATATTCTCGTTTCTTTTCCAAAAGGAGTGAAAGTATTGATTTACCAGTTTCCAATCTGGCACAAAAAATTTAAAGACTCTTTGTTCTTAGCAGTAACCTTTAATCGCAACGACGAGGAAATACCTAGCTTCTTGAAAGAGTGGTTATGCCCGAAAAAAAAAAAACGAAAGTGATGCACACCTTCGTCTTGGGGCTTCTGAGCAAGCATGACCATGTGATGTAGGGATACTGCTTTGCACTTGGCTTCATAATCAATGCTACCGCCTACTTCGATGTGCTAGACAAGATGGCCAAGTTTTGGATCGAGTCGGTGATCGTAAGTCATCCATCAGGGCACTACACATTCCTACGTAGTCCACTTGACAGACGCTGTCACAAAATTACATGCTCGTGTCATCAAAGTCTGCTTGTTTGACAGACCTTGGTGACATGATTTATAAATTGTTGAACATCCAGATCAAAAAATCGTTCATGTTTTTGCTCTGCTTTTGTCTGAGAATTTTCGGCCGTCTAAGTCTTTAGTTTATTCGAAAATTAGAATAATGCAATAAACAAAATAAAATAAAAACCTTGAGGGGTGAATATAATCAAGATTTCTTAAGTGAATGTTTGCTGTCTAAATGTAACACACAGAGATACCCCCATATATATATATATATATATATATATATATATATATATATATATATATATATATATCAATGCCTCTCCAAGCAATCGATAACGCCACTAAGACGCAAGGGGCTATTGGGAGTGAAAAACGAGAAAACGAATAGTGGTTTACTCTCTTCTGAAATTTCTGAGTTGATTAGACCCATTGGGTCTATTCGTCTCCGTTTGTATGGGCTACCGAAAGTTCATAAGTATGGTGTCTCATTACGACCCATCCTATCTATGATTGGGTCCTCCCAGCAAAAAATCGCTAGTTGGCTCTCGAGTCTGCTACAACCTGTGTTGTTGCACTATAGTACTTATTGTATTAAAAATTCCATTTCCTTTATGGAATCTATACGTAACTTCGCCTCCAGTGGTGGGTTCATGTGTTCTTTTGACATATGTTCCTTGCTTACTCGTGTCCCTTTGTCCGAGACAATTGAGATTTGTTGTGATATTTTATATCGTTCTTGGTTGTCTCCTCCGGATTGACGGTGTAGCGATGGGTTCGCCTTTGGGTCCTTTCCTTGCTAATATTTTTGTCAGTTTTCACGAGGCTTTACCATTTTCTCGAATTGGTCGTCCTCTGGTGCATCATCGTTATGTGGATGATACTTTTTGCCTCTTTAATAACGAGGGTGAAGCTGATTTATTTCCCACATCATTAAACTCTGTCCATTCTTCCCTTAAGTTTACCGTAGAAAAGGAGTCTGACTGTTGCCTTTCCTTTTTAGATGTTCCTGTCCATAGGAACGGTGACGAGTTTTTGATTGCTGTATTTAGGAAGGCTACTTTCTCGGGACTATATACACGTTGGGACTCCTTTTGTCCCCGACAACGTAAAATTAATTTAATTAAGACTTTGACTTACAGAGCTCTTAAGATCTGTTCCGATTCCTTCCTCTGCGGTGAAACGGATTTTATTAAGGTGACACTTTCTAAAAGTGGATATCCTTTGGACGTTTTGGATTCTGTTATTCGTGATGTCATCAATAATTTTTTCGGGTTAAGCCGCATGTTGTTAAAATGTCCAGTTTATTTGCGTCTTCTCTTTATTGGTTCAGAGTGTGATACTTTAGTTAGGCGGGTTTCGCTGTCTATTAGCAAATGTTTTTACTGCTAATGTTCGAGTAATATTTAGTACTTAATCAATTCTTTCTTCCGTCCATAGGGATGCCCTCTCCCCTCATCATGTTAATTCTGTAATTTACAAATTTGAATGTAGTTGTGGACACAACTACATAGGGAGGATGTCTCAACGGTTGGATTTTAGAATTAAACAACATATGCCTCCTAGAATTTTGAATCCTACCGCTAGTAGTAGCCAACTTGTTAATACATCCGGATCGTTCATTACACAACATGTTATTAATAGCAGGAATTGTGTGTGTGAACTGAGTGTAGACTGTTTAACTATTCTATCACGGTCTCACTCTTTATATCATCTAAAGCTGCTAGAGTCTTTGTACATCAAATCCCGCAAGCCTTCACTCTGCAAACAGAGTTTGTTTGCTGAGTTTGAATGTCATTGGACTCTAGTTCTCCTTGCATTTTTTCTCGCCTCCCCATTATCATCTTTTAATATACATGCTTACCATTTCCAGAATAGAACTTGATAAGCCCTGGGACGAAACCGGTTATCTTTTGGTTTTAGTAAAAATATCATGTAAATTATGCTTATTATTAAGCGTAATTTACATGACGTTTAATTAAGCTGTTATTAAGTTTTGTAAGACTAAGAATTTGTTCAAATATATATATATACACGTAATACTTGCAAATGATACGAATAAACATTGAAATGTTAAAAGTAGCCCTTCTAGTCTGTTAATCGAATTAACTCCTACCATTTCTTGGGAATTATCTTCTTCCTTAAACACACACACACACACACACACACACACACACACACACACACACACACACACACACACACTTTGAATTATAAAAATAATGTTGATTGATTTTTTTTCAGTTTATCAACCCGTTGTGAGTTATTTAAAACCCAAGCATATTTTGAATGGCAAGTATTTTTTTAGCAATACTTATATTTACAATTTTTCGAAAATAGGAATTTTTACGATACAATCCTATTATTTAACCTATAGCAGGAGGAAGAGGACATTTATGTAAGGATTTCTTCATATATATATATATATATATATATATATATATAATAAAAAGAAAAACCGCAAGTGTTCTTTTAGAATTAAACAACATATGCCTCCTATAGATATATAGATATATATAGATATAGATACAATAATCCTCACACAATAAAAAGAACCATCAGATATTGGAGGCCCTCTACATTAAATCCAAACAACCCACACTTAATAAAATCACGTTTAAATCTGGTCTTAACACATTACATTGTATTTTAATATATGGTTCTGTTACTATTTCGAGCTCTCACGCGGTGTGACGTCATTGAACCACATAACAAATTTACGAACTGCATTTGCTATTTTTGGTAATCGTTACTTAGCAAGGTTTTATGTCAACACAAGATAAAATCGTCTTTGATGGTGAATGTTTTTATGTTAACATCCTTGTAACCTCTCTAAAGATGACTCATGTGAGCCGAAAGCTTAGAACCAACTTAATAAAAAATTATCCAAATTTTGGAGAATTTTTGTCTTTATTTTCAACTGAAATTAAAGCCAAAATTCGATGTTTAGAACGGCTTATGATTAAACATAATAGACATCCATTGTCTCTTATATTTAACAGTATATGTTTAGAAAATTATCTGCTGCCTCGATACACTAAGTTTTCTATATTATCTATATTTTCTAAAAGAACACTTGCGGTTTCTCTTATTAAAAATATACACTTTTTTCTCATTGGAACTACGGTAACATTTGTAATATGTCACATATAAGTTATATGTGAACGTGATTAACAAATTCGTGAGCTAGATGAAATTAATACTTTTGGATAAAAAAGTCGACACACATTTTAGTTTGTTAAATTACTCTAAGAAAAAACATCACCGTGAGTTTCGTACTATTCTTGTAACAAACTTTGGTCGAGAAAACCAACTAAAAAAGAAAGTCACTTGGTGTAATTACTGTGACGAATGTAATGCACTTTGTGTTAAAGCTGGAGAAAAACTTTCTCAGAAACACTTTCTGTGATGCAAGAATCGTTTGCTGGTGATGTTGATGTTGGGGGAACAGCTGCTTTTGAACAGTGCAAACATTTTATCAACGGTTGGTTGTATATTGAAGATGACAATCGGTCAAGACGTCTGTCAAGTTGGGTCTCGACTGAAAATATCGCTACTGTACCGAAAAAAGATCCTTGAAAAACGTCGTTTGTCTATTAGATAACTGGTTGAAGATGCCGACATTCCATGGTTCTCGCCAGATGATTCTAACACAACCAAAAATTTAGGAAAATGTCGTGTTATCAATAGCGTAAATTGTTTGGCGTAGCTCAGCACTGTTTTCTTTTTTTTTTTTTACAATAAGCTTCACCCTGTAAAAAGCCCAGGTCAACTCAAGGTAGAGAGTTACGTTAAAGGGTAGTTATATGGATAAGAGGGGAAGATAATGGTAAACTCTAGACTCGAACAAGTTTAGATTGTATTGATCGGGGAGATATTCTCTTGGGGGTTTGTTCCACAGAGCAGTGGTTCGCGTGAAGAAACTGCTTCAGTGCCTTGGTTCACTTTCAGTTTTGGCTGTGCGAAGACCTTTGGGAAAAACGTTACTGCTGATGAAATATACTTTCAAATATATATCGTTTTCTCGATAGAAAAAGTATCAAAATATTTTTCAAATGAAAGCGTTTATTGAAATGAGAAGAAACATTAACAAGAGTACTCAAAGTCTATAAACGTCCGCCAAAGTAAAACCGACATCATCACAGCGATTAACATGAGAATAGCTTTTATTAACTTGACCACTCTCAAGAGTGAAAATACAAAAAAAAAAAAAAGAAAAAAATGTCAGGTGAACATAAAAGTAAGGCTGCTCTTGTGGAAGAGTTCGTTTTTACTTTATAATATCCTAAATTTCGATTTTGACTGATATTATTTTTGTGTATCTTATCTTTTATCTTTTGGCTTTTTGGATAATACATTTTTCATTTATATTGTAAATAGTAATATTTTCGTGGAAAAAATCCTGTATTCTGAAAATTTACTGACATAATGCAATTTAGGGGTGGTGATTCAGTATTTGGCATGTGAAACGCGATCCTTATGCTGAGTAGGACATTTTCTAGAGATAGAAAAAGTACAAAATAAGAAAAAAAATAAGAAAAAAGACGGTAAATGACTCGTTCTAGATTTCTCTTTATTGTCTAACTAGCTGTTTCTATAACCCGTATTGTCACGGATAGATTTAATCAATCAAGTTCCTCACAATTTTCATTCCTTCACATTATATCTCACGATATGACATATTCTGAAAGTCGAAGAGGAAAAGACAAAAGAAATCGCGATTTTATTTTAAGATTAACTGCAATGTGTACGTAAGCTAGTTTTAAGCTATTTTTTATCACTGCCCACTGACTTTACAATTACTTCTTTATTTCACTTTAGTCATAATCTGAGTAGTAAGATAAATATATCTGATAATCGGGGGGGTTGGATTTAAGCACTCAATTTTGTACTATTTTTACCTAAAATTGAAACAAGTTCGGTTACTCGATCCGTACATTATGCATTGAAAAGTTTTGTCAGTAGTTAAAAAATACTGACAGTGAAGGATTATTTTTACATGTAATATAGACACACTGTTAATTATTTTACTATATAAATGAAAAATTAATACACACACACACACACACACATACACACACACACACACACATATGATACGCTACAAAGTCTACCTCCTTCTACCGAGCGCCCATAGCTCAGAGGTAGAATCGCCGACTGACGCCAATTCAGTCGGGTTTCAATCCTGGGTTAAAAGCAATCGGATGTCTAACCGTACTGATGAGCTGTGATACAGCGAAACAGATCTGTTTGCGGATGACTATATATATATATATAATAAAATCCATCGTCAATTTCAACGTATAAGAATCCGACAACATCATTCAGTTTTTATGTTTGTGTCCTAAGTGACACTTTAGTCTCGCTAGTGGCCTGCATGCAAGTCTAGTCCACATATTGTGCAACAGCGAGAATATCGGGATATAGCCACCTGAACATTTCCTGACTTTTTTGGGCGTTGTCTTTCGTCTCTTAGCCAGTCAATACAACTGATTTCGAAATTACTGATACAACTCTGGCGCAAATATCACCAGTTATTTCTATTCAGAGCAACTCACCCGAAGTCAGTATGAAGCACATTAGTAGTTGAGGGGGTTACTTTTTACCTTGTCTTTATACCTGAGCCACGGCTGTCCAACAGTCCTTTGTTCTCTATCAAGCTGGCTGTAGATGAGGACCATAAATATTGTGTCATGACTCAGCCTTGCAGCAGGACCAGTCCAGAGAAGTTGTGACTGCACCAGACAAATCTCAATTCCGCAAATGTTGCATTTTGAGTGAAAATCAGCATTGGAAAACCAGTCATCAAAATTTTAACCACAGAGCACGTGCATATATATATATATATATTTATATATATATATATATATATATAATAACTTTAATCCAAACGGGAAAGTAGGAAGGCAAATCCCAAAAAACCTGATCCTAATTAATATTAAAAATGATACAGGTGAAGAGCTCAATATATATATATATATATATATATATATATATATATATATAGTCATCCTCAGACAAATCTGTTTCGCTGTATCACAGCTCATCAGTACGCTTAGACACCGATCTTCTTTTAACCCAGGATTGAAACCCGACCGTCAGTCAGCGATTCTACCTCTGGGCCACGAGCATTCGGTAGAAGAAGGCAGACGTTTTAGCGCGTATATCATTATACATGCCCAATAGCCAGAGTGCTCTAATTCATATTGAATGAGCGATACCGTGCAAATTAATTAAAATAATTGTTTTTTTTGTTTTTTTTTTCAATATACGGTCAGTTTTAGATCCATTGGAGTCGCAGGGTGAAATCGATTTCAATTTTTTCAGATTAGGTCATTAGGTCATATGAATCTATTTTCGAAGTGTATGATGAAATTTGTTTGGACTTGAAAAATATTGCGTCATCCGTGATTGCACCAGATTTTTATCACGTCCAGACACTATTGTCTTGATTGTCGATTAGTTGTCCTATGGACATTGTCTGTGATGGACGTTACTCCAAGGAAGCGTATAAAAATTGTAATGCTACACTGGCAAACCTTACAGGGAGATCGCGGATATTGTTGGTGTTAGCCATTCAATTGTGAGTCGTGTCATCAAGGCGAAGTAACAAACTAGATCCATCAATCCAAAATGTAAATAAAAATGCGGTCGAAAGAGAAAAACAACGCCAAAAAAGACGACATATACCTGATCAGGGAACGTGTGAAAGGCCATAGGAAGACATTATGCGTTATTAATTAATAGGCACAAGGGTATATATATATATATATATATATATATATAATCATCTGCATACAAGCTTGTTTTACAGCTCATCGCTGCAGCTAGATTAACCGTTTGCCTCAAGCCGGGATCGAAATACGACTGATTTATCATCAGACGGATATCTTTCGGCTACTCTATAGACGAACGGCAGAGAAAGGCATCTTTCATAGCAGTTTATTGACAGGATGTAAGCAAACAGCCAGAAATCGAGAGCGTTGAATTTAGTAGCCAAACCGAACTGAAAAAAGTTGAAACTTTAAATAAAATTTTATTCACACTTTATTTCAGATGTGACATAAGTTCCACTAAAGTAGCTTCTTCTCACAAGCCACTACTCTATGGAACCGACTACCAAAAGGATGCTTTCCCCACTACTACAATCTTAGCCTGTTCACGTTTAGCGTTAACCAATGATTCCGACTACGGCCGAATCCTTTAAATATGTACTTATTATTATTATTATTATGTCATTTTTCATCATATTTCGATTTCTGCTTTGGTCTCATTACCAACCAAGTCTGCGGGGAGACCTAAGGCAGGTAGTGGCGTGTTGTTATGACTCCATTTCATGTTTTTCTATCTTCCCTATCATCCCCAGCATTACATAGATAAAGTTTTCCTTAGTGTGTGGGCTGTACTTAATAAGACAATTTTTTGTATATCTCTTAAGCTGGGGTTTCCAGGGATTCTTTCAATGTGTTGTTTTGTTCCATTTTTTATCATTCCAAGTGCACCTACTATCACTGGCACAACTGTTGTTTTCAATTTCCACATTTTTTTCTATTTCAATTTCCAGGTCTTTATATTTTGACAGTTTTTCAAATTCCTTGATTGTTATGTTACAATCCGCTGGACAAGCCATATCAATTAATAGACAAGTTTTCTCCTTCTGGTTTTTAACAATAATGCCTGGCCTGTTTGCTTCAATTTTTCTGTCTGTGTAGATGGTGTAATCCCATAGAATGGTTACATCTTCTATTTCTGTAACCGGTGCTGGATGATGTTCATACCAATGTTTGTTTACAGCTTTTCCATAATGTTTGCACATTGCCCAATGTAAATATTGCCCAACTCTATCGTGGCGATTTTTATATTCGTTTGGGGCAAGCACAGAACAGCCTGAGATTAGGTGGTCTATTGTTTCTTGGTGTTTATCACAAAACCTGCATTTTGGATCCATATTATTATGCATAATATTTGCCTGAAAGTTTCTCGTGAAAAGACTTTGGTCTTGTGCTGCAAGTATAAATCCTTCAGTTTCAGACTTTAATCCAGATGCACGTAACCATCGATGAGTATTAACTTTGTCAACATTGGATTTATTGGCACGTTCTGGATATTGGCCATGCAGAGGTTTGTCTTGCCAGCGCTGTTTCATCTTTTCAAGAGCTTTATCTTTGTCTTTCATTTTCATATTTTTTGCCGCAATAGTTGGTTCTTGGCATCTGTTTTGCTTTTCTACAGAATCTACTAACTGTAAATCTTGCTTGTATTTACTGCCTTCTTTTATTATTGAATATTTTTTCTTTCTTTCTTCATGTTGCCTTACTAATTGTATTATCCAATCCTTTGTTGTTTCTATGTATGTTAGTAAGCCAATAGTTGTTGTCTTGTATGACAATTCCAGCTGAATAAAACCTTTTCCACCTTCTTTACGGGGTATGTATAGACGGTCTACATCAGCCTTTGGATGATGCATCTTATGCTTAGAAAGAAGCTTTCTTGTTTTAGAATCCATTCGCCTGATGTCGTTTAGAGTCCAGTTTAAGATGTTGAAACTATATTGGACAACAGGGATTGCAAGGCTATTAATGACCATAACTCTGTTCTGAGAATTCAATTCAGTTTTTAATATCATTTGTAGCCTCTTTACTCTTTACGCACTATTTCTTTCATTTTTTATGGTGAATGTTTTCACTCTCATTTACACCTAGGTATTTATAAGCTTCTTCTGGTTTCAATTATTTTATTGTTACAGCAGGGTCTAGGCTAATTGAGGATGTTTCTTGTATTGATCCACGTAAAACTGTAGCTTTAGCACATTTATTCAAATTAAATTTCATTCCAATGTCTTCGCTGAAGCATTTTACAGTTTGCAGAAGACCTTCCAGCTCATTATCATTCTTAGCATATAACTTTAAGTCGTCCATGTAAAATAGATGGCTTATTTTCTTTTGGCCTATTTTATAACCACATTCTGTCTTATTAAGTTGACTGGTTAGTGCTATTAATGATATACAGAATAGTAAGGGAGATAAAGAATCACCTTGAAATATACCTCTTTTGATGTTTATTTCATCAGACTTATAGGTTCCATTTATATGATTGAGGTAAAGGGTTGTTTTCCATATAGACATGCACTGTTTGATGAAATTGATGATGACGGGCGATATCTTGTATATATTTAAAGTCTTTAAAATCCAGTCATGTGGCACACTATTATTATTATTATTATTATTATTATTATTTTACTGAGAGTTCACGCAATACAGAGTTCAAGCGTTGACAAAGTGAGGTAGGAAGAAGGAGAATGTAATTATTATGAGGATGAATAGGATATATATATCGCTTGACACTACATTTAAAAGAAACCAAGGTTTTAGTTGCCAGGGAAGCCTCCACTCGAGAGTTTGTTCCACAAAGTAACAGGAAATAAACTGTCCAAGTGGAAATTACTTTTTATCAAAACATCAAGAAAGGAATGAGGATGATTTGCCACAAGGAACGTGGCATGGCAGATCTTAGCTGTGAAGGTTCGATCTGGTGCCACTAAAGAATGTAACTTGTACTAATATCTACCATAGTAAAAGCGATATATTAATGAAAGGCTGGCTCCGTTTCATCTGGAGATAAGGGCTGCAGGATGGAGAATAGTTAATCACTAGCAGAACCGCGTCAGCACTTCTGAACCCTGCCGAAACTGGATAGTGAGAATTGGGTAGCACAAAATATGACAGAAATATTCCATTCTTGGTCTAATCCGAATCTTGTAAAACGGGAGTTACGTAATCTATGGAGCGATACAGGGGATCGAACATTCTTCCAGCATTTTTAGCGATGCTATAATTAAATAAAGGTACTTTATTATCTTCAGAATATATATTGTCTTCATAATAATAACAATACTAGTCCGGATAATGCGCAGGGAAACTACGATGGTTAATTTCAGAACTTCTGAGTGCACTAAGAAATCCAATGAGCGTATTGGCCAAAATTTAGTAATTAAAGATAATAAAGACGAAAATCTTCTTTTATAATAAAGACGAAAATCTTCTTTTATGTGCCGTGTCTCTTCATGACGTAGGTGACAATGACCTTCTACATCTCCCTATCCCAAATGACTCTTAACACGCTTTCTCCTGTTACCCCACCCAAACCTCGCTCTGTCATCCAAGCCTGTTAAGTACGTTACGCGCTGCTTTTATCTATCTTTCCCTCTACCTCACCTAAGAGTATCATATTCCTCATTATATGTCACAGGAGCTTTAGCTGTGTTTTTATGATGTTAAATATTACTTTCCTTTTAGTATCCATCCGCTTCAAAACCTCATCATTGCTCACACACTCAGCATCCTTCCGTAGAACCTCATTTCAGTTGTTTCAGGTCTCTCCTTCATCTATGATGAGATTATTCAACATTCACTGCCATATTGAAGAACAGACATCATATAGAAATCCAGTTATGTGTTTCTAGCGAAAATATTCTCAATACTCTAATCAGCTTCTAGAATGCATCCTTGGTCATACCGATTTGCCTTTGAATCCCAGTGTCACACTTTCCGTCTTTTATTAGAACATTTCCGAGTTATTTGAATTTCTTTACCTACTTGATTTTTGTATGAGGCATTTTGTGCTCCTTTTACTGATGACCATGCATTCAGTTTTCTTGTAGTTTATTTTTAGTTTTTTCTTTCTGCTTTCTTCAGTTATTTTCTGTGGGAGATCTTATTTACTGTTATCAGCGCTGCATCATCTTATATTGTTCAGATTGTGGCCACCAATGATGAATCCTGGCATGACTTCTATGGTTCTCTGAATAGTCTTGCTGTACAAGTTTAATAGATTCAGTGAAAAGACACATCTTTGTCTTACACCCCTTTAGGTCTTTGTATATCTGCTGAACTCATTTCCTGTGCGTATGCAGCCGGTTTGCTACCAGAAGAGGTTCTTGGTTACTCTAATGTCTTTCCCGAATATTTCTAGGTTGCTGAGAATTTCTATCAAGTCTTTGAGGCGTACTTTGTCAAATGCCTTTGCATAGTTTATAAAACACAAGTATACATCTCTTCTTCATTTGTATTGTTCTTTCTGATATTCTAAACATAAATATCACGTTCCTTGATGAAATCGCACTGTTCTTTTTGTATCTCTGGCCTGATTCTGCTGCGCCTATTCATCAGGATTCGGATGATGAGTTTTGTTATGTGACCCATTAAGCCGATTGTTTGGTGGATTTCACATTCGTTTGCACCTGGCTTCTTAGGCAGTGCTATGAAAATCAATCAATCTTAGGTCTTCCGGTATGTCACCACTGTTATAAATATAAAATGTAATTTCTACGCCGAAATCGTCTAAGGCTGTCAGCATCTTTATTACAATACCGTCTGGTTCATTTGCTTTGTTTATATTCAGTTTGGCCAGTGCAGCTTCCACATCGGTCCGTCAGTATTTCTGTGTATTGTCAGCTGCTCTCCCTTATCGTGGAAAAGATCTTTTATATATTCTTCCCATCGCTGGAGTATTTCCTCTTTCTCTAATATGAGCGTTCCATCCCTGGATTTATACTGTTGAGGAGCATGTCCTTCGTCATGTTAGTCTCCTTATTTTTTATGCATGTCTCCTTTATTAGTTCTAGTCAATCTCTCTATTTCTTCACATTTGTTGTTGAGCCATTCCTCTTTAGCCTCCCTGCATTTCCTACTTATTTCTTTGTGTGGTTTTCTATATTCCGTTCCATGTCTTGGCAACGTTTTCTTCCTCCTTTGCATCATGTCGAGTATCTCTTCAGTCATATACTCGTTTTTTTCTTCTGCGTCTGATTTCCTTTTGGGCCAATGTTGTTTGCTGATGTCACTAGCGCTTCTTTTATTGTGCCTCATTTCGATATTCAGGTTGAGGTCATTAACGAGTCTTTTGTTTTGCAGTTTGGGTGCTGCACTAGGCTTCTTCAGTTTCCTAAGTTTCATCCTTAGTTTCCAAATGACTGGGAGTTGGTCGCTTGCACAATCGGCCCTTGGATAAGTTTTGCATTGAACAACTGCATTCCTAAATCTTCTGTTATGTAATCGATTTGTTTTTTCGTATCATCTCCTGGGCTTCTTGGGATTTTTTGAAAGCAGGTGTTGTGTTACCTGATCATTTGCTGTGCACCATTGAACCCATTTTTCTCCTCGACAATTGCGGTTTCATAGCCCAAAGTTGCCAACTGTCACCACTTCTCTCTCCTTATCTATCTTGACATTCAAGTCACCCATGATGATTCTAATTTCTTGAGTTTTACACTGAGCCTTGGCATTGTCCAATATGTAGAAAATTTTTTCTCCTCAGTGCTTTGCGTTGTCGGTGCATCAGTTAAGTGACATACGTGATACAAGCTTGGGGGATTATATCTCGAAAGAGATATGACAGACTGGGCAAAAATTTTATCGCAGGAGATTGCCATTACTTTTTGCAGTAAACATGCGGCCCAAAAAGGATATAGAACCAAACCTGTCTTGCTATTTAACCCACAGCTGGATAGAGAGGGATTCCTACCTTTCTCAAGAGTATTTGCGCGTAAAGGAATGCAACGAATTCAACTGAAATTCGAACTCCGATTTATCGTTCCGAACTGATATCCACTGCACCACAACGCACATCATGTGTCGGTGCATAGGCTACTATAATAGCTATGTTGAAGGGTGTTCCTTTCAGTTTGATAAAGAGGACTCTTTCGGATAGCAGTATTCCAAAACGCATTACTTCATTTCTTCGTCCAGTATTAACTCTCTTTTCGTTAGTTTTACCACCTGCGTATATGATCCTGTTCATCCGCTCCGTCCAATATCAGGGGCAGATATTTTAACACTAATAGCCGAAAACTTTTTTTGAAGTTCTAAGGAAGATTCTGCCCAGTAAATTCCCTGGCTAGCCTCCCTCCCTCCCTCCCTCCACACACACACACACACACACACACACACACACACACACACGCTTCACTCTGCGACACTCTCTTAGTATCTCTTTCCCTTTCTCAGTCTCTCTCTCTCTCTCTCCTTCTTCCTGTCGTTTATATATGCATATATAGATAGGTTATAAACCCACTCTCACTAACCGAGCTCTGGCCGTTTACAGTAAATAAATGAAAATAAAATGTGTCTGCCTTACCAATTGCAAAATTTAATCTTAATTTCAGTTGACTCAAGAGATAATTTTTCAAATTTGAAGCTGGAATCTCTGTGTTAAATTGTCCATTCGAATTTATACTAAGTCGTAACTTAATCATGCACATTTTCTCTTCCCACACTGCCCAAATAACACGTTCTCATAAATCCATCCAATACAACGAGAGAAGTATCCCTCTAACCCAGTACCCCTCTCAATCTGCACAGGTATATATATATATATATATTGTCGGACTGTCGGCGACTAAACCGGCTACTCCACTCCACGGGCTTGTGAGTGAAGCAGGATGTTAGCAACCCATTAGGGCAATAAACGAGACCTACAAAAAGAGCGGAAAAACTCTGAAGGTGTCAATGGCCAGATAACTAGTGGCGGTGTTTCGATAAATCATCGTGGAGAAGGCAACGGGAAACCACTCCACTGTTATACCCAAGAATCATCATTGCCTGGAAAAAGATGAAAATTTTAATCCGAATAATGGATCTGACGCTAGACTCCTAGAGAGCAACACACGGCGCCTTCTTGGCCTGGCGATTTCAACTGAAATGAAGCGGATTGACTATATCAAATCAATAGATGCAATCGCTGCATGGAAAGTTGGTGTCGTACCAGAAAATCTTACTCATCAAATTTAATTTTGCACATTTCCAAATCTACGATTCGTCCGTGCATTGAATACTGTTACCATATCTGGTCTGGTGCTCCTGCTATTCGACGTTCATAAAATTCAAAGAAAAATCTGTAATGTAATCGATCCTGGCTTGGCATCTTGACTTCAGTCATTTTCACTGACGTGGCCAGGCTTTTCTCTGTTTTTTTTTTTTGTTTTTTTCTACAAATATTTTTATGGCAACTTCTCTGAATAGCTTTTCCCCTGGTATCCTGACTACATGAATTTAAGTATGCTACTAGATTGACATCTAAGTCCAACCCGTTTGCTGCGGAAATAGTTAAATGCAGCCGCCACTTCTACTCCAACATTTTCTTTTTACGTACTTCCCGCCTGTTGAAACTCCTTTCGTTTACTTGTTTCCCTGATAAGTCAAATCTTCAAAATTTAAATGCAACATTAATCGCCATCTTCTATCTTCTTTAATTCCGTGCATCTTTTATCCTTTCCTCAATCCTCCCTATTCACGTTGAGCCTGGTCAGTACTTAGACGGGTGACCGCTTGGGAATACCAAGTGCTGTAAGCGTATGGTGACGGATGTGCGTTGTGGTGAGGTGGAAAGTGAAATCGATGAGCCGAGTTCGAATTCCAGTTGGGTACCCTGCATTCACTTGAACACTGGTACCCTGGGAAAGGTATTAGTCCATTCCTTCCCTCCAGTTATGGGTTAAATAACAAGGGTAGGACTTGGGGACCCTGCTCTTAAAAACAAATCCAAATGAATCTTGCAAACAAAAAAACAATAAAACAAGTAAACTAAATAAAACAAATCAAAAACGATTTTCAGCATTAAATGACCTAATGAAATTTGGTATGCTGGTTCAATAAACCAACCAACCAACCAACCAACCTCCCTATTCTCAGCGTTTTCTCTTAGTTTCACACTCTGTAACCCCCCCCCCTGCGAACTAGTGGTATTGCTGCCTTGCTTAGGTTTAAACAATTTTTAAATAAAGATAACAAACCTAATGTTAATAGTTGCATTGAGAAATTGAGACCGTCCTAGGTTAATTTTCATTGAAGCCCCTTATACTTGAATCACCCCGTACAAAATGCACTGACATCAAATTTCAGATTACCTATTAAAAGCTCAAAAGAAACATTATCTTTAGAGTGATTTACGCTGAAGGAAGATATTTTTATTTTCTTCCGTTATTTTAGTGTTTTCTTCGTCCAGATTAAACAAACAAACAAATCATATTTTCCCCAGGATGAACAAATTTAATTTTTTTTTCTATTCTTCTCTTCGAATGTTCAAAATTGAAATATTTGAGAAAGTGACTTTGGCGACTTTTTGCGCAAGATGCTTCGTTCGTCTTTTCATCCTGCTGCATTTGCCAAATGGGAAAATGGCAACCAAAAAAATCGAAAGACATCAGAATGATGCAAAGTAGTGCAAATGGCGTGCTGCCTTCCATCACCTAATGCCGTTTGCTACTCCATCACCACCCCTCTTTCTCTCTGTTTTATATATATTATTATATGCGTAGTTTTATATATATATATATATATATATATATATATATATATTAATAGAAAATCGTGGGCAGGGTTGATACTGGCATTATTGAAAGCTGTAGGAAGATGTATGTAATAGAATATTGTTACTGTTGCTTGATCTTACTTATGTAGAAATATGGCAGACTCTTTTTCCCACTCTGCTCATATTGGTAAGTTAGGATCACGAAATGTGACTTACCGATGTAGTCAATGCAGGGTCAAAAGGTTTGTCAATTGGTATTTTTTGAGAATTAGTTTATTGACTGATGAAATAAAAACCAGTTTTCAGTATACATACCGGGGTAAGTCATTACTAAACTTAATAAGTTAACCAGTAACGATCATATTCACTTGTTGAGAAGTGGTCTCGAACATTAGCTTCGAAAATCCCTCTTTACGTCAAGCGCTGTTAGTTAAGCTAGCAGAAAGCAACAACAGATGGACAACTAGTGAAAATTATCTTCTTCTTCTTCTTCTTCTTCTTCTACTTCTATGTGCCCTGTCCTTTCAGGACGTAGGCGATCATGGCGTTCCGTCATCCACCTGCTTAGGTCCTTCAAATATGTTATCCGTTGCTTTTCTCTGTCTCTTTCTCCACCTATCTGGCCTGTTAGTGTCAGGTTCTCCAAGCACTCACTCCTCATTGCATGTCCCTGGAAATTCAGCTATCTCTTGATGTGATGTTCACTATTAATTTCCTTTTTGTTTCTAAGACCTCATCATTGCTCACATGCTCGATCCATGATATTCGCAGCATCCTTCTGTATATCCACATTTCAGTTGCTTCAAGTTTTTCCTTCATCTTTGATGATATTGTCCAAGCATTCATTGCCATATTGAAGGACGGACAGCACTTAGCAATCCAGTACTCTCTTCCTTGTTTCTAGCGTAATTGTCCTGCTTCTTGTTTTCTCAACTTCTGGAATGCTTCCTTCGCCATGCCAATTCGCCCTCGGATCTCTGTGTCGCACTTTCCGTCTTCTGTTATAACACTTCCCAGGTATTTCAATTTTTATACCTGCCTGATTCTAGTATCCCCGACCTGTATTTGGCATATTGGGCTGCTCTTTTTACTGATGACCAGGCATTCGGTTTTCTTGCAGTTTATTTCTAGTCCTTTCTTGTTACTTCCTTCAGCTACCTTCTGTAGAAGATCTTGTTTTCTTTCCATGTCTGCTCTCAGCACTGTATCATCTGCGTACCTTAGGTTGTTTAAATTGTGGCCTCTGATTACGAATCCAGGCATAACTTCTAGGGTCCTCAAATTATTTTCGCTGTACAAGTTGAACAGATCCGGTGAAAAGACACATCCTTGTCTAACGCCTCTTTCTATCTTTGTATATCTACTACTCAATTCATTACCTGTTCGTATGCAAGCGGTTTGCTACCAGTAAAGATTCTTGATTACTCTCAAGTCTTTCCCAAATATGTCCAGGCTTCTGAGCATCTCCATCAATTAACGTGCGTTAAAACAATAAAATTAACTGATGATGTATTTAAAGAACTAGCCAGTAGCACAAGTAGGTAAATGAAAGCAATATATGAAAACTAGTTACGTTATTTGTGTGTGTATATATGTATATTGTAAAACATTTATATATACAAGCCCGTTTCGCTGTATCACAGCTCATCAGTTTGGCTAGACATATCTACTGGCTTCTGGCCGGGATCAAAACTCGACCGATTGGGTGTCAGTCGGAGTCTCTACTCCCTAAGCCATCGGCACATGGGATTAGGGAAGGGAAATTTTAACGTCTTGTATGTAAGCAGTGTATACAGACGCCAGTCACCGAGAAAACTCAATTCATTTCTGAAGAGTCACGCATTATCGCCGAAGTGGAAACTGTTTTTAAAATGTTCTTCTCCAGAGAGCTCAATCGTAATGAGAGCATAATATATATATAACCAAGTGAATAAAGAACAAAGAAAGTATTAACAACGTTCAAAACATTAATTTAAAACAGTGCTCAATATAGAAATAGAGCTATGAATATTTATTATAAGTTATAGTTTAGAACATGTGCAAATTATAATTTACTACAAAGTTTACATTCTGTTTCGTCATCGAAAGAACAATGTCTCATCAGGTAGTTAATAATGATGGTACTAAACATTATTTTTGAAAAAGAAAATTAAAAAATCTCACTTCCTCTTTATTTTTAGAAAAAAAACTTTTTTTCGAGGTAAAGAGGATAGAAAAGATGGGAAAATAAAATCAAAAAAAGGTGGCGTGAGGCAAAAAGGAAAGAGAGATACATAGGAAATAAGGAGCGTGATACAGAAAATAAAAAGAACAGAGAAAATATAGAGAAAATAAAAAAATAAAAAGTGGAAAGAAAAAGAAAGATGGTCCACGTGTGCTTCTCATAATATGTATATTTAATAGGCCGATTAATAAAATTTGAGGGATACCGATAAAATGATAACAATATTGGCAGTAAGATTGCTGATGCTTATTATATATTCGCTTTTTGAGTAAATTAAAGCATAAGAGAAAGATTTTTAAAGTCGGAAATTTCGGACATGCCTGTGTCCCTAATCAGCGAGACGAAGTATAAACAAAAAAGCGGGTCTCAAAAGTGTGCCTTTAGCGCCTACATAGAAAAGCCGACAAGAAAGACAGCTAGGAGTTAGAATATACTTTCAAAATAAAATCACACATTGAGAGATTATCTGGGTTCACTCAGAGAGTATAAAGTCCATAGGGAGACCTGAAACGACATTCCTCGAAGAGCAAGTCTCACTTCTTTATTTATTCCTTGTCTTGTTGAAAAAGTACACTGGCGTGTCCGAAAATTCCAACTTTAAAATCTTTTTTCTTCGTACTTCCATTTAGTCAAAAGAATAATGTATAATAAATGTCGTCAATCTTATTCACAGTATTGTTATCATTTTGTTGACCTTTTATTCTTCAAATTTTATTAAACAGTATATTAAATCTACATATTATAAGAAACACACCATCTTTCATTTTAGTCATTATATATATATATATATATATATATATATATAGTCATCCGCACACAGGTCTGTTTCACAGCTCATCAGTACGGTTAGACATCCGATTGCTTGTACTCAGGATTAAAACCCGAATGAAATGGTGTCAGTCGGCGATTCTACCTCTGAGCTATGAGCGTTCGGTAAAAGTGGGGAGACTTTTAGCGTGTGATATACCATGTATACATACGCTAGTAGTTAGAGTGTTCAAATTCATTACTGAATGAACGATGCGTAGATGCTAGAGTACCTACTGTTTTTTCAAAGTCCATCATTCTTACATAGTGCTCAATCAGGGTGTGAGAGCATAAATAGTCAGATCTGTTTCACTTTATCACAGTTAATCAGTACGGTTAGACATCCGATTGCTATATAGAATGTTGCCATTCGAACAATATATATTTTACTGATTTTGCTGATGCCTTTTGTATATTGTGCAGAAAATCTTCATGGAGTTTTATTTTAGCCATAAAGAACATTAAGTGCTTATGAGCATGACTGTGGTGTAAACACTTCAAAAACTGTAAACGTTTTGGACGGTCGTTTACATGCACGCTACTTGAAAACATTGGAAGAAGTGAGCCTCCCCGTGAGAATTAGTCAGAAAAAATGGTTGGAGTTTCTGTGATTGCTCGGGACAGTTTAATGCATTTTGAGGTATATTTTTGACATGATACACTTTTGCTGAAAAGTCTATTGAGAGACTGTTGGGCAATGAATAGAAACAGCATCACTAATTGTATGTTTATCTCGTTCATATGAGGTGGCGAACCGATGAGAAATGCTTCTAACGGCTGCTTTACCGTGCTTATCAAATATGATGCATTTCGTTACAATAAAACAAGATTTATTGTGTTTTGGTTAATTTTGTTGTTACGTTATTGGTTCAATTTTATTAACATTTTTTTTGTTTTATTTGTTTATCGATAACACTTGGGTAAATATTGAGGGGATTGCCGGAAAGTCTTACTTTATGATTTGACTCTCAATAGTTGTAATTAGATATTTCCAGTTTTCTCTTCTTATTCTTCTTTTTCTTCTTCTTCTTCTTCTTCTTATTGATGGTGATGATAATAGGGATGACAACAAACTCATTTATTCTCTTGGACCAGATACAAGGTAAGGAGAAATAGAAACAAATACAGGTAAAAATGAATGAGGTTAGCAAATAGCAACAGTTGGCAATTGAATGCCGACAGCTACCCCACTTTTCACGACGACAAGAATCACCACCCCTCAAAAAAATAAACAAATAAAAGTAAAAAAAAAAAAAGGCAGCAACGACAAAAAAGGTTAATGTTGTCAATATCAAATTTCTTTGTTCTGTTTTGTAGACTGCAGGTCATGTTGACTTCATGTACACACACTCACGTATATATATATATATATATATATATATGGATGTGTCTAGCCACACTGATGAGCTGTGATACAGCGAAACAGGCTTGTATGTGGATTACTAATATATATATATATATATATATATAAAGATATATTTGAGCAGCAATCTTTCTTTTAAACATGTTTCGTTAAAAACGAACAACAAGGAAGATTTTATTATTTTTTGGTTTAATTTTTCCGGTATTTCTAACATGTTTTCTTTTTGCTGAAGCTAAAAAATGTATTGTTAAGTAAACCTAAAACCTGAGTCTACACAATACCAAATTTATATGAGTGAGACTGGGCTTTCCCTATCAGCCAAAATGTAAACAAAAATTTATTTTATTTTCAAATCAAGACCACAAAACCTTTTCTCTGAATTATAAATATTTCAATATGCTGTAGTTATTGGGTATTAGTATTACTTTTTTCTGTTTAGTATTTGATCACTACAAAAGTCCGTACCCGACTGGAAAATTAAAAACAATGAAAACCGGTCACAAACATTTTGTCAGGATCCGGCTTAATCCCTGACCAGATCTTATATCAGGCAATTTAGTAAATGTATTATGATTGCACAAAGTCTTATTCTAACTGACACTTAAGACTTTGTGTAAGCATTTATATACTAGCAGTATAGCCCGGCGTTGCTCGGGTGTAATGAAAGCTTTAAAACTAATCAATCTATGGTCCCGGAGCTCAGACGTTTTGGACGTTGGCACAAAAACTAAAAAGCAATAGTTGTTTCCAGTTAAAGCGAAACCGTAGACTGAAAGAAAAATGAATGGATGTAAGTCAAATTTTGATTTCCTGGTATTGATATCAAATAAGTTTTTTTCGTAAAAATTCGTAAACTGAATTTTGAAGGCTAAATAAGTCCTCTGAGTAAATAGTATCATAGCTGAGACTAAGAACTACAATTATACCTACTTAGAGCCAAACCCGAAGCAAAAACTAAAATAAAAGGGCTGAAAAAATACAGACATACAGGCAGATAAACAGATACACACACACAAACATCTTACCTTATATATATATATATATATATATATATATATATATATATATATATTATCGATTTTCTGCACTATTGTAAGAACTGCAACCTTGAAACTTCTGAATACAGGTTTTTATGTCTTTGTCTATGAGTGTACCAAATTTGATTAAAATCGGACGTCTCTTCTGTAACCCGATATTTTCGACTATCGATTTTCGATATTTATCGGAGGTACCTCGACACAAAACCTAGCTAAGAACGCTCGCAGACGCTTATAGTACAACTGTGTCAATTTTCAATAAAATCGGTTCAGCCGTTTCAGAGTCTATAGGTAACGGACACACACACACACACACACACACACAGACAAAGTTCCATTTATAAATAAGTTTAGATTTCATGTAGAGATTTTCTAAGCGTAGCCTAGATGTGATCAATTAAGTGCCATATGTGATACACGCTTGGGCGATCATGTCTCAAAAGAGACATGATTGACTGGGCAGAACATTATCCCGCAGTAGGTTGCCATTACTTTCTGCGGTAGACTGATTGCCAGCCAAGTCCATAGAACCAAATCTCTCTTGTTATTTAACCCATAACTGGAGGGAAGAGACGGACTAATACCTTTTCCAAGGGTATTTGTGCGAAAGTGAATGCAAGAATTTCAACGGGAATTAGAACTCGGCTCCCCAAAGCCGATATCTACTGCACCACAACGTACATCCATGTGGTACAAGGCCGAAAGTATGGAACACCCAGTGAGGAGTGAACTCACTACATGTTTATAATTAATCTCGGGAGACAAACTTGTTAACCATTGCATCACATCAAAGTGCTCAATTTACTAAACATAGCTTATTTGTGGCACAAGGCTGAAAGTAAGGAGCACTCAGAATTGAACTCAATTTTTCTAGCGACGCAAGTCTGCTTTATATATTTTGTATTAGTGCTTATATTTTCTTTAAATCGATGAGCAGTTTCACACAGTACAAATAATCATTTCACCCCAAGCAAAGCTATAATGCCTCTAAGATGCAGGGGATTTCAGGGAGCAAAAGAGAATAAGAAGACAGTAATGATGAGAAGTGACGAGGAGACAATAAAGGAAGATAGAAAATGATTATTGATGTTGTATTTAAATTTTTGAGCTGAAATTCCAAGACGCATTGGAATAGTCAAAGATGTGCCCCAAAAGATAAGCAGAGTATTAAGAAACAGAAAAACTTCTTTAGAAACAAAGAAAAGTGTACAATGAGGAAGATACTTGAGACACCAGAAATGTGATTCTACAAAAGGTCGCTGAGGCTACCATGCACCGAACATGTGAGCAACGACGAGGTTTTTAGTGAAAATGGAGACAAAAAGGATACTTATACATAACATCAGGGAAACGCATTTGAAATTTCCGGGGCACATAATGGTGAAGGAGGGCTTGGAAAATCTGATACTCACAAGGCAGATTAAGGGCAAGAGGAACAGAAGAAAACTTTATAATATACTTGCGAGATTAAGTAAATGTATGACGAAACAGGGTTTTGGGGGAAATAACGAAAAAATAAAATTTATTAAGAACAACAAAGGACAAGAAATTGTGGAGAGCCATGTTCGCCTGCGGTGTGAAAGGACACGTCACATAAAGAAGAAGACCACAGGGAGGCTAGAATTCGGAACCACAAGCGAGAAGTGCAACAAAAGAAATGATTGAAGTAGAAATGGCGGTTGTAACTGGCTAGATCATCATTAAAACAATAAAATCTCAATTAATGCAGATGAGAGACTAAGGAAAAAAGCACATCAGAGCGGTTGCCATGAAAATATTTGTAGAAAAGGCAGAGAAAAATTACGCCACGTCGGTGAGAAAGTGACTGAAGTATTAAAAGATAATTAATCAGATATAATATCTCATTTTTTTAAAAATCCGTTAACTGCTTAAAAATTGTTTAAGTTTTTGGTACGAAAATAAAGTTAGCAGATATAGACTTCAGAATGTCTCACCGAAATATGTACATTTCTTAAATAGAATAATTGAATCATGCTTTGCTTTAGTGGTTTCTCGTAGTTTAGTTATAAAGCTTACATGGCTTGAACGGGATTTAGGATTGGATTTCCGGTTCCTAACTAATGTCTACTTCAGTTCTATATTTCTGACATCTCCGACTGAGCTCTGGAATTTTACTAATTATTTATAATTTTTACACTATTTACATGGTTCGGACTATTATCCTTATCTTTACTTCCATATTTACGACGTTTCCACCGCTGTGCACTCCAGCCTTCTTCAGGTGCTAGAAATTTCGAACTGAACACTTTATTACGATCACTGTGGTATATCATTATAATTCCTTGTGCGATGCCACTTCTGGTAGCCATGTAGTTATCTTATTTCACTTAACTCTCTAAATTATTTGTTCACTGCTGCTGTAGCCTGGTATTGAACTCAGAACTCTTTGGATCAAATCACTGGAACTAACCAAATCTATATTCAATGGGTCATGGGTCCTAGAGAAAAAATCATTAGCGTCAAAGATTCCAATATGAACACTGATAAAAAATGGTACTGAGCCTGTGGTGAACACAAAATTAAAAGTAACTTTCTTCTCTTCTTCACTTTTACAAAAATTCACAATTACGTGCGAAATTCTAATTTTGTCGAATAAGAAAAATAATTGACCCCGTACTGAAAGAAAAAGACGAAGCCACATTTTGCGATCCGATGTTGAATTAATTTTTTAACCAATGAAAGGAAGCGATTTTCAAAACTGAGAAAAGGTTAACAAGCCTATGTTAAAATTGTCTTTGGCAGAAAGAAAGTCGAAGCAGTCAGTCAGATGGGGGCAGAGAGACGACACACTAAAACGTGACAAAGAAAACTTCAAACTTCTGACCCGGATATATTAGGTCCCGTCACACATCCGTTCTCGTTCTTCACTCGTGCTATTTTCCTTTATCTCTTCTTCTCCATCCTCTCCATCCTCAACATTCTCGCAGTCAACAAGGAAGAAGACGATGACGGCAACAACAACAGCAGCAAGATACCTCAACTGACTTTAAAAAAATTAACGTCCGATAAGTACAATTTTCTTTATAGCTTTATATATGATCCTTTTCACTTTCTCGCCGGTCATCAAAAAAGAAAATGAACACTTTATTAGTAACCGCTTAATCTTTCTGCATACGCACATTCTGCTACTTACAACTAGAATTCTGGACACTTAACTCCTTACTACTATTTCTCTTGGCACATTTAACTACATACGTTTTTTCTTGGCACATTTAAATTCTACAAATTGATGTTTTTCTGTTCTGTTAATAAAATTCTACTTTAAACATACAAACGAAACAATTTTATTCTGCCACTTTCCAACATTCAACCTTCCACCTTCTGATGACCTTCTGATAAAACCTTAAGTTGTGGGCAGTTTGGTTATGTTTGACATTTACCCATCTCCCTACCACTTCAAGACATATGTCCCATAAATTCACATGCTGATGTCCAGTCATTGTCAACTGGTACCATAGTGCTACCTCAGAGACCTAGACACATCAACATAATTTCTGTTCCCCGATTTTTCTACCCGCTTTCTATTACTCAGATCACTTAGCGCACTGCCCGCTTCAATCCCTTTGCCATAAAAAGAGAGATTATTAACCAAAAACCCACGAAAAAGAAAGTCGCCAAAGTTGATGATAAAAGCAACGGAAAGCAATGGAAAAAACCTCCCTTGAAATATCTGTTTGAAATATATGAGTAAGCAAAAGCAAAGTAGTCGGAATTCAGAAATATTGTTGAATCAAAGTTCGTTATGATAACATTTGAAGCACTAAGATCAAGTATTTTGTTTGGACTGATAATACTTCAAGTTCATACATCTCTTCTAACGTTTTCTCTCACATGTGTTACATATCGGTATAAAATTTCACCCATAAGCGTATTTGCATTGTCGTTACAAGTTTTGAAAAAAAAAGGGGGTATTGTTTTAACAACCATCTTGGTTGCCAATCTAGTACACGGTGCGATTGGTAAATTGACGCCATTAATTTTTTTTTTAATTTCGTGCATACGCATTGTATGTTTGGGATTTTGTCGACGGCACAGTAAAGAAGGATCAGTTGGATCCTGTTTGTGAGAAAAAAAGCACCATGATGCAATTGACTTCGCCATAAATTTGAAAATTGCATGCTGTACTGCTTGGCATTCATGCCAGAAGATTCACTACGAACATTTCAGAATGCTTGGGTATTAATCTGTATTAATCTCTGTATTGCAGAGGATTTGGAGATGGACGAGTTTAAAGATGTCTACAAATAGTGAAGCCTACATTAATCATCCCACAGGTCATTAGACTCAACACGGAGGCCTACAACAACTGCCTTTAGAAGATAGTGCTGCTTGGGTCAAGAAGATGGCATAGGGAAACCCTATGTCTTGCAACAAGACTCAGCACCATGTCACACAAGCAGGAAAACCCAGTCATAGCTGTCAGACAATTTCTACGATCACATCACTTTTTGCATCTGACCACCTAACTCCATAGACTTCAGACCCCTGGATTTTTATGTGTTGAGCGAGAGACCAACACAACTCCTTGTAAAACCAAAGATGAACTGAAGACAAGTATTATGACAGCATTATTCACCAACTTAAACAAGGAAACCATTCGGAACAGATGCAGGAGATCCCGAAGTTATCTCGAGACTGTGGTTGAAGCCAACAGCGGTTTTATTGAATAAATTTATTCTTTAATATTCCAAGATATTTTTGCGTAATTTTGATAAAGATGTCTGTTAAAATGAGATATCAGTATTATTTTCATTTTTGTATAATTTAGACGACAATTTATCCACATATGTTTGCACTGCTTTTAAATTAATAAAGTCTAGGAACTATAACGAAGAGCTAATCGGAACAATTACCATGAAAGTATTTATAGAAAAGGCACGTGGAAGCCACATTACTGTGGTGGGGAAAGTGATGAAACCAAGAACGAATAATATTGCTGATTCTTTGGATTTTATCAAGAATCTCTAAAAATACAGCAGGGACACCGGACTATATGTAGAAGCAATATTCAAGGCATGGATGAATGGTAGATTTATCGAAGAGTAAGATAGATTCTGGAGAGAAAAATTATCTAGTATGACACAGTGAACCAACTTATTAACAAGTAGACCTAACGATTTATTCAATATAATCTTTCCACTTCAAGTCAGCTAAAAATGTTATCCCGAGAAGGTGCAATGTGTCACTCTCCTGGTGATTAGCAGATATCAATCAGGAAAGAGTATCTCAGATAATAAATAAAGAGTATTTTAAAATTAACAACCCTCTTTCACCCCAGTTAACCACAGGCTGTTGGTCAATTTTTGAGATCAGCATTCTAATTTAATTCATCGAACCGATCAGACTTACTATGAAACAGTAGAAAATGATTGTGTCACCCTCATAGATACCAAGTTGAGAGCTGATACATCGAAAAATTCGTTAATATAAATTAAAAATAACGTAAGACCAAGAATAGAATTCTAGGGAACACCTGCAATAATTAAAAGGATCCAGAAAAGCAGCCATTCAGGATAACTTCATCTCACGATTTGATAAAAAAAATGGACCAATTCAAATATTTAGCTGGAGTGACAGTGCTCTTGCTATTGAAATTTTACTTGGATGTAAACGCCTAGGCTCTGCGTGTGAATGCGGGAATCTTTTCGGCAAAGAGGAAGATAGCTTGGAACAGAGAATTCATTGGTATCAGTGGAAGAATTAAAATTTGTTTTGCAAATTGCAAAGATATCCGGTGACAGTTCGAAGAGATTTTCTGTAGAAGTCGGAACGGATGCCACGAACAAAGCTTAAGTGAGTAGGTGGTTTTTTTGCTTACTGGTTTTCTCGTATTTATTTTTGTTGTATTTGTCATGAGGAGATTTGTTTTGAGGAGAAAAAGAAAAAGAGTAATATAATTATCATTATATGTCGTCAATGGCAATAAAAACTAGCCAGAACATATCTGGAAACAGCATAACGTGGCGTCAGAGTTGACCACGTGAAATACATCCAAGGACACCTACCCAAGCGCGACATGGCACCACAAATATCCAGGTATAATGCAATTGTTGATCAAAGAAACTTCTGTTAGCGCTACCAAAGAGTTCAATTTCCTTAATTCCAGTGAGATGCAACGACCAACAAAATGCCAAACCGGTATCTTCATTATAGAAAGTTGTAGCGTAGCACTGATTATTCTGATAGGTAAAAAGTTAAAACAGTTAAATCATTATACCGACGGAAGAAGAAACAGGGATAAAGAGATTTTTTTTTTTAATCATATCACCCCAAGCAAGGCGATAACGCCACTGATGCGCAGGGGGCTACGTAAGGGTAAGAAGAATGGAAAAGAGAAAGCCGGAAACCGCATCCTAAACAGGAAACAAGGGATGAGCCTCTTCACCTGTTCAATAGATGATCCTCAAAAATCCTGTTCAATGAACATGGAAGGTGTGCGGGCCGTGTGATCGGTGAGCCTATTTACTATTAAAGCTGTTATATTTCCTTCATAACTCCAGGAGTTCACTTCTTTCCTTTCTTAAGCTAATTCAACACCGCACAATAACCTTCCACTATGAGTGGTTTTTGTGTCTCGTATTGGGTGTTCAAATTTTCATGGTGTTTTTTAATTAAATCATGAATGTTTGTTCATTTTTAATCCATTTTATACAAAGGGTCTTGGAATCCAAGAAAGAATTTAAATAGGCCCTGGCTCTGAAACGGTTACGGATATCAACATTAGAATGCACCAGTTGGAAACAGTTCTCTGTTTTATAATTGGGATATGTTCCTTGTTTATCCTTGTCTGATGGATAGAGTGTAGTTATAAAACTGAGAATAGGTTTTTAGGAGGAGGTGGACCCGAAATGCTTGAGTATAGCTGCGCTTTCGTAGTTCAGTCGAATTGTTCTTAGATTTTATAGCTGTTGTTAATCTAGATGCATCTATGTTTGATTTTAATGCCTGAGAAGGGCACTTAAGGCGGTAGTGGCCCTGAAATGATGGAGTAGTTGGTCTATACAGTATTACATTAGTTGTGCTTCTTCTTCTTCTTCTTCTTCTTTTGAGGACGTGGTGATCATGACTCTCAACAAGTTCTGTCATTCATTTATACAAGCTTGTTAGGTAAGATATTTAATACTTTCCTCTGCCCCTCTTGCCTTCAGTATATCATGTGAATGTCAAATTCTCAGGACCTTCTTTCTTCTTTACATGCCCTAAAAATTTCAACTGACTCTTTTTTGTTCTAAATAGAAGTGTCCGTTTTGTTTATATTTTCCTAAAAGTTATTTTCATGTTCATGTTCATGATATTCTCAGTGTAGAAACACATCAGTTTCCAGAAAGTCTTTTTATCATCTGTGAGGAGATTGTCTAAGATTTTTTTTAATCATTTCACCCCAAACAAGGCATTCCACTGCCACTATTGCGCAGGGGGTTACGTAGGGGAAAGTGTTGAGAAAGAGTGGTTAGTCATAGAAAATGTCGGAAAGAGGGTGATAGACGGATGAGGATACTGAGGATGGGGGTTGGGTAGATGGGAAGAATGTTTGAGAGAATGGATGCGAGTTAGTGTGATAAGAGGTGTCTATTGATCATACATTTAAATTCCTGGAGATTGTAGCTATCGGGGAAGCAAGTATATGGAAGGTAATTTCACAGGCGGGAAGTGCGAGAAAAGAAGCTATTAGAGTAGAAATTGCGGTTACATTTTATCTGTTTCACTGTAAAAGAGTGGGACCTAGTTGCTAATCTAGTATCTCATGCAAATTCATACCTACGGAGAACCAATGATTTAAGTTCATCGGAGCAGAAGCCGTGAAAGTATTTATAGTAGAGGCACAGGGAAGCCACGTCACGCCGGTGAGAGAGTGACTGCAGCCGGTCTGCCAAGTCGGTATCGATCACATTACAGATTCTCCGTTGTATTTTGTAAAGAACCCCGAGGAGAATAACAGGGGCACCTAGCCAGATGTGGCAGCAGTATTCAATACACGGGCGGATGGTAGATTTATATATGTGCAGGATGGACAGACTGGAAAAACTTCCGAGCCCTGCACAGAGAACCGACTCTCATAGCAGTGGATTTAGCAATGGATTCGATATAGTCTTTCCACTTGAGGTCCGCTGAGAGTGTGGCTGAGAGTGTGAGACCTAGGAGGCGTAGTGTTTTACTCTCAGGGAGGCAAGCCTGTTCCATGCTAATGGGAGGTAAGGGCGATTGTCTATGATGGTTAATTGATAGCAGCTTCGTTTTGGAAGCATTAAAATTTACGATTTTTCTTACCCCAGTCCACCGCGGAATGGAGGTCTTTTCTCAAGCTCGGCAGCGAGGTTCGCTTTGTCGCCCACACCAGATGTTTGATTGAGGCGAGAGCAAACTGTGGCGTTATCGGCGTACATGCCTACTTGGGATCTTATAGTATCGGGGAGATCGGGGAGATCGTTAATGTATTTTCACATCCTCCGATGTTGCAAAACAGTTCAACAATTAATTTTTGATGAAATTTTCCTGTTTCTTAAAATTAGGCTGTGAGAAATGAAATGACACATTTTTTGCGCGGATGTTGATCCGGTCGAGAAACGATGTAACCTACTTAGTATATAAAGAAAAAAAAATAACTTGACTTTTTTCTTTCCAGTTAATTCTTTCAATATATTGCCCGATGAAAATGGTTACAATGAAACGATATCGGGTAATCTTACTATATGAGTACAGACTGGGAAAAAGTACAATTTTTGCATCGAATTATTACATGGATACTTTTTGTCAGTGGTTAGATGCAAGTGAATCACCAAAAAATGCCCAAACCTCTACTGCTTCTGAAAAAGTCATGGTTAAAGTATGATGGTATTTCAATGGGTTTATTCATTATTCATTCTTCCCTCAAGGATAAATAATAACAGCAACCTCGTACTGCGGAGAAATTTAGTGTATGCACGGAAAACTGAATAAGAAATATCCTAGACTTGTAAAAATGGTTGGCCTAATTTTGCTGCACGACAACGCACGGCCTCACACTTCTGAATCAACTGTCCAAAAACTGCATGGCTTGAATTATGAAATTTTGCCTCATCCTTCATATTTGTTGGGTATATCTCCTACCGATTATCACTTATTTAAGAATTTTCAGCTTTTCATACGTAATAAAACATTATCCAATGAGGAAACGGTAATCGAACCATTTGAACAGTTTATCATATCAAAATATAAGCATTTTTCTCAAAGATGGGATCAAGAATTTAGAGAAACGTTGGAGAACATTCATTCATCAACATGATGTCTATTTCAACAAAATAAATTAGTTATTTATCATTTCAGAAGCGTTTTATTTATTTCCAATGAAGTGCGTCATTTCATGTGTGACAACCTAATACTTTTTCCAAAACATCTTTGGATTTCGGCGTCACATTACCCCCCCCCCCGTCAAAACTCTTCCTATATATTTAAATTTTCGCACTTGCTCATATCTTCAATTCGCATCTTGGCCGGTTACTGTTGCTGACAATTATACATTCTGTCTTTATACAGTTGATGATTAGTCTTTTCTTCACACTTTTCTGCCTTGTTGGAGTTTCTATAGTTTTTGTGCTTTTCAGCAACATTGTATCATCTGCATATCTTATGCTTATTGATTAAGATGGCAAACTGACGGGATTAGCACTCATAGAAGTGTTAAGCTAACATTCACTTTTCGCACATCTTTCTTTTTTATTGACTAGCTTTTCTTTCATAAAATCAGTCATCTGTTCTGAAATCTTCATATCTAATAGTACATTATTCTATTTGCTCGCAAAACAAAAAAGTGTATTAACAAAATGTAAATAAAAACCAATGTACACAATTTTTGTATCACTTGTTATCATTACAAATACTAATGAGAAATAGAACTATTTAAAAGAATGGAGCACGTGGTGATTTAACTTATTTACAGTTTAGTGCACAATTTACGATTCCTGTAATATAATAAAATCGTAGATTCACCACGTATACTGCAGTAGTATTGGTTGCATTTTGGGCAGGATAACCTAACGAAGTCCATTCCTATTCGGGTCAATTTTGAAATCAGTTTCCCCTTCTCTTAGACTGACTACCATCCAAGTATAGAGAACCCGATCTGCACAACTGTTTAGCCCATAGCAGGGAATAACAGTTTTACGCCTTTCCCTTTTTGAGGAAGTGAATCCAATGAATGACTCGTCTCATCAATTCTACTTTTTGTGCCGATATCCGTTACACTAACCGCGCAATCCAATTATTCTTATACACTTTTTCTAAAACTGTTTTTATATTTTAAGACGACTATCAATCAAAAAAAAAAAAAGAAAAAAGAAAAGAAAGAGTTTTGTCCATTGTCCTCTTTAAACAACTGCTTTGTTAAAAAATAAATAAAAACATATCATTTTACCTACTTGTCATGACCATCGACGTAATTTCAGTTCTCTGATTCTCGTCTATATCTGACACCACTTAACATATACAATTCTCACACGCCTCTTCAGTTCACTTGTATAAAAAAGACGTCACATAAAACTTTCAACATGTTCATTACTCAAATAATATGAAACTGCATGGTAAAATGTAGCAGCAATTTTTTCACTAGCCCCTTTACTAGTTAATTCAAGGATACCATTGATTTTATAGAGCAGGTGGGCCCACTCTTTCGTTAGGAACAAAAGTGTTGAGCTACTATATAATATCAACTCTTTTACAGTTCCCTCAAAAAGTATTAGAACGGCAAGGCCAGTTTATTTGTTTTTGTTGTTCACAGAAGATCAAAAGATGAATATGAGACAAGAGTTCAGAATTTCAGCTTAAATTCCTGGTATTTACACTTAGACGTATGAAACAGCTTAGGACATACCATTTTTGTATCATATCACCACGACTTTAGATGAGAAAAAATAAAGGAATATTTCTTAAAGTAAATAACATTTAATATTTAGATGCATAGACCTTGCTTGCAATAACAGCATTAAACCTGTGACTCATTGGCATCACCAAACTGTTGCATTCTCCATAATTTTAACTCGGCTTCTTTCAGTTATTTTTTATTTGAGGGAGGGTTTCTTCCTTCAGTCCCTTCTTCAGGAGATGAAATACATGCTCTATTTCCTTACAGTCCGATGATTGACTTAGCCAGTCTAAAACTGTCCATTTTTCCTTTCTTGTGTTGGCAGTATGCTTTTGGGCCATTGTCCTGCTGCATGATACACTTCCTCCCAATTAGTTTGGATATATTTCTCCGTAAATTGGTGGCCAAATTTTTCTGTAGAATTCTAAATTCATTCTGCTTCTATCATCATGAGTTAATCCTCAATATTTATGAATGAGTCTGTTCCAGAAGCATCCATACAAGCCCAAGCATCCATACAAGCCTCCATCATGATTCACTGATGAGCTTGTATGTTTGGATCATAAGCAGATCCTTTCTTTTTCACAGTTTAGCCTTTCTATTATTTTGGTAGAGATAAATCTTGGTTTCTTCCAGAACTTTTGTCACTCATCACTGTACTTCCAATCCCGTCCTCCGATTCTTACTGTTGATGTGTGTTTTGCATCTTGTGTTATAGTCCCTATATTTTTGCTCACGAAGTCTTCTTCGAGCGGTGGATTGTGAAGGCTTTGCCCCTGCATTGTGAAGGTTGTTGGTAATGTTACTTGCTGTCTTTTTTATTTGTTTTGTTTTTGTCACAGATCTCACAATATTTCTGACATCAATTGCTGCTGTTTTCCTTGGTCAACATGTTTTATGAGTTGCTCAATTAAACGATAGGTTCTTTCTTCTTCAGAACATTACAAACTGTTGTTTTGGCTATGCTTAATGTTTGTCTAATGGTTCTGATTGGTTTTCCTTCTATTGTCAGCTTCAAAATGGCTTGCTTTTTTCCAAAACAGCTCTCGTCTTCATGTTAGTTCATTCTTTTTTTAACGAGAAATTCAGTTTTTTACAGGTGAAACCTAAGAGGGAAACGGAGAGTAGTCATTCAGAGCTATTTAATGGTTAAATAATCAATTTAAAAGGCAACAACTGGACAACTAGAAACAGCCGTCGGTCACATGTTTCAATAAATTTGCTCACTTGAAAAATGTGTCAGTTCAAACAAAAGATGGTATGTCCTAAGTTGTTTAACACACTTAAATATAAATACTAGAAAAACAAAAGCTGAAATTCTGAACTTTTGTCTTGTATTCATCTTTTGATCTAAAACCCAAATTTCTTCAGGGAACAACAAAAGTAAAAGAATTGGCTTTGCTGTCCAAATACTTTTGGAGAGGGACTATAAATGGCAGTGAATCTTGTGCAAATAGATAGCAGAACGGGATGTAGGAGGGATGGTAAAAAAGACAAACGTTACTGAAAGTTATAAGGGATAAGAAGTTGTGTTCTTTCAAACGACATCATAACTTTGACTTCTGTTGTGTATATAATATCCACAAATAAATAGTTGAACTTCACATTTCACTTATCAACAGTAGTAATGAAATAAATAAATAATAAACTTGATTATTATTAGTAAATATAAAAATGGTCGTTGAAGCCAACACCTAACGGGACAGTCTGTTTCATGCTAAACGCAATCGTCAGGCATGACGATTTTGTTTGGCATGAAACAGACTGACGAGTCTAGACGATTCTAGTGATGTTTCTCTTCATGGTGTGCCCCGATCTTGTGGCCAGGGGTGAAGCCAATTTCTAAAGTTAACGGAAGCAAAAATTTCGCCGGGACATGTATTTAATGATTCCTTCTACAGGTATTTAATGATTCTTTCTACAGTGAGTCCCGATAAATCTAAAATATAAAAATAAAAATGAATAAAAAAAATATTGAAATTAAAATAAGGCAATCGGATTTTAGTAAAACCCTTATCTTTCTATACTTTTCTGTTAACTAGAGAGAAAGCATCCCTCAAATAAAAAGAATAAAAAGACAGAACCCGGCCAAAAAGCGTCAGAAGTTTGCAGGACCAGAGCATGCCTATACCTATAAATATACCAGAAGGAGACAGGCTCCACGCATAATTTCCACTATTTTAAAAAAAATGTAAAAGTAGGTAAAATAAAAAAATAAAATAATTTTGGTCAATCCAAAAAATCAACACAAGGAGATTTTTTGATATTAACCAAAACCAAGGCTCATGTCAGTAGTCTGGAAATCTGGTCAAAAGTATATACACTCACAGCTCTGAGCTCCAGAAGAAGAGGCGGTAAGAGAAACCATGGAACAAGAGATGCATTCGCCCGAGAAACTAGTCAAGAGTGACGTGTAAAGTGGTTTAGAAGAGTTTATTTGCTAATATTTTCTGTCCTTCTTAGGACCGAGAGAACAGAGTAGATTGACGCTGACCTACTTCTAAGATGACTAATACTATCAAGATCTGACTTTTCCAACGTCGAAACTACTCACTACTGAACCGAAACGAACTTTCCCCCGTCTGCTTCCAAGATTCGCCTTATTTGTTAACCCGAATATCAAAGGACAGACTCTAATCTAAGTCAAATAAATAAATATATATTATCTATTTTATATTTTTTAGTCAGTTCGTTTTATTTCTGAAGTTCTGATAACATAATTACCAAGTCACCCTGGCAAATTACCACAATACTATATACTATTTAAGTTAAATCACAAGGAAGATACAGATAAAGACGAATACACATTATTTTTATCTAAAATTAAAAATAGAAGATGCAGTTTTAAAGATGAAGGTACGTTATTTTCATTACAAAATCAAAACAAAGAAATCTTTACAACGTAATTACTTAAAGGAGGCTATTACTTAAAAAGGAGAGTATTTATTTAAAAAAAAGGTAATTATTTCAAATTCAAATGCAAGCTAGATACCGCTTTAAAGAAAAAAAAATTTTTTTAAGAAAGTACATTTTTCAGTATTTGCATTATTCGGACCATTGTCCTCATCTTTGTTGCCATTTGTACGACGTTTCGGCCGTTGTACGCTTCTTCAGGTGCTAGGAATTTCGAACCGAACCTTTTATTACAATCACTAGGGTAAGCCAAACAAGCATAGAGATAAACACAATATGGGAACCAGTAATATAGAGTACCAGAGAAAATCACTAGGGTAGAAAATTGCAATATGAGCTCTGGTAAAAAAAAAATACTAGAGAAAAACCATTACTATCAGAAATACTAGATATGAGCTCTGGTAAAAGATAATAGAGAAACCCGTTAACATCAGAAATACTAGAGAAAACCAGTAACATTAAAAAATTGCAATATGAAGTCTGTTAAAATATGGGTTACTGGACATTAGTTTTTTAAGTTCCCAAAATTCAGACACATAGCCCAGTGGATATAGACGTCGGTTAGTTCCTGATTTGACTCTTAGAGTTGTGAGTTCAATACCAGGCTACAGCAGTGGTGAACTTGCAGGGTTATAGGAAGATAACCCATGACTTCCAATCTAGGTTTTACGCAAGGAATAGTGTTCATATACCCTACTGATTGTAATAAAGGGTTCGGTTCGAAATTCCTAACACCAGAAGAAGGCCGGAGCGTACAACAGCCGAAACGTCGTACAAATGGCAACAAAGATGAAGACAATCGTCTGAATAATGTAAATACTACCTCATCTCAGAAATATAGACAAATACTAAAGTACATTTTTAAACATATCTTAACAGAACGAAGGTAAAATTTGGAAGAAGATACACTATTTTTTATTCAAAATCAAAACGAAGGACAATGTAATTTTATTTTTATTTAAAATAAAGACAAAGGAATCTAGTTTTAAGGAGATGTGTAGTTATTACGATGAAATTAATATATTACAAGTTTCCGGCGTTTTATCGACCCCTGTTGCTTTGTAAGAAATGCTCAGAGGTACATAAATCACTTGCCTACATCTGGGATTGTAAAATGTGATATAATAAAAATGATGAAACTCCCCGGTATCGTCCAGTACCAGAGTAGAAATGACGGCATCACGGTTTGTTTTTAGTTTTCTAGATGCCAGAAGCTATCAACGCAACAAAGGAGACTGAACAAACAGTTCAAAACACTATGGGGTTGGGTTAGTAATGAGTTCAGACTGTTCATTCAGGGCTATGCGATCAAGTAGAAAAAAATACCAATAAAAAATAATGAGACTCAACTTTTATGTTATAAGGGAACAAGGGAACTAATGACTCAAAAATTGTTGAAAAAGTGCCTCTTTGAGAGAAAGCGGTCAGCAGGAGAGGCCATCTCACTTCGCTTTCGCGACGACACTGCTTGTGATACTGTGCCTCATTAAGCTGAATAAATCGAAATATACTCGCTTGTTTTTGTAAATCGTGCTATCACTATTAGGATCTATGAAAAAGGAATCAACAATCTAATTCATTCTTATTATATAAGAATGTTCAAGTAATGTTATGTTTAGCGTCTCGGAACGAGAAATCGATGAGGTGGGTTCGAATTCCGCTACTCTCACTTTCGCAAAAATAGCCTTGGGGAAGGCAAGGCCGATCTGTTCTTTTCTCCAGTTATGGGTTAAATATCAGTTATGGGTTAAATATCACTCTCGCTGTGCCTGGCAACCGGTCTGGGAGAAGGACAATTCCGAATTCAAAACCCAATACCAAAATTGTGCAAAGAGAATTAGACATGGAGTGTCGATTCCAAATCTGGAGAACAAAAACACTATAGATTTCAGCAAATGTAGACGATCCTATAAAAAAATAAAGTTTACCCAGATAATCGTTGACACCAACGAGTAAATGGTCCATTGGAATTGTATAGTTATATGGAGGATTTGTGGGGGTTATCTTCTGACATCGGCCGTTACAACTTACAATCATATATTCGAATAATTTTGTTGGGTCTATTGTCCTTCTGTAATATTTAAAAGTAGGTACCGCCACGCAATTGCCGAAAAAACAGCGTAGCATGATGTTAAAAGGGCTCAAACTTAATAAAAACAAAGTTTTATCATTAAAATGTTCATGTTATTATTAAGACGAAAGATCAAGTTTTGTTGCTATTATTTTTAAAAAAATTAAATCTTTTCCAACACGTTCGAAATTTTAGTTTTTTTTTCTGTCAGCGATTCACGCCACGTTTACTTTACTACTAAGTAAGTCGTTTTTTGTGTTGAAAGACACATTAATTTGAAAATTCTTGCAAAAATGAAGTGATTTAAATGAAACTTTCAAGATTTATTCAGAAATGAATGAAATTATTTATGCAATTATTATTTTTAGAAAATCTTGGTAAAAATATTTTTACATCAGTTACATACCTACTTCAATTAATTGCATAACAATTCTAGTAATACATTATTTATACCAATTTTTTATTAGTTTAATGGGGAATGTTAATTGTGTATTTTTTTTATTTACAAGACCATTTTCCCGAAAATCTGCTCCAAATAGTAAAATAAAAAATGCATTATAACTACGCCATTTTTAATTTCGATAAACATTTAACTGATTTTATAAATAATATAATTAATGGATATAATATTCTGAAAAAGAAAAGATTTCGATGAATAATTAATTTTTATAAGAATTGTTTTCATTTTTTCTTTGCTAATTATGATGATTTATACAGTTTCTAGCATTTTTAAATTTGTTCCAGTTACTCAGTGGCTTCGGTTATTAATTTATTAAGTAAAGACTTTATTTGCAAGTTGAAAATTGACAAGCTTAATACAAATCATTTAGAATTAAGATTTTTAAAATAATTTTAATTTTTCATTTATGCTAAACTGCACATTTTCTTTCACTATGGAAATTTATAAGAGACTTATCATTAAAAGGTCAAATGTTTCAAGGGTTGTTCTCCTTATGAAATGTTAAATTGGGTTATGTCATTTTTTAACACCGTCCTTCCAAATGTGGGAACTGATTTACAACAGGGATTATCATCGCCTACTTGAAAGTACAACGAGTCAGACTTTTCTGATTAAGAAATACTTTTATTCTAAATTTTATGTCATAAACAAGTAATATTTGTTTCAAATCAGATTAATTTAACTTTAACTTTAGTAATTTTTCAAAAATAACGTGTGAGAGATGTATATTTTATTTTTGCAATATTTTAAAACTGAAAATTTTTGTTTCCAAATCTGTCGAAAAATTGAAAATTAAAAAGAAAATCAAAAACTTTTAAATTCCAATGAATATAATTTCTGTTTGAAATATACCCGAATATTTTGTTTACTGGAAATAGTAAATTTAATCATTTAGCTTTCAATTAAGCTAAAATTAAAGTTAAAAAAAACAACATTCAATTTAATTCAATTTAAAACTTAGGTATAAAAGTGAGTGGAGGTAAGAGAAAATGCACAACGTTGATGAAAAAAAAAATATATATATATATATATATTATACAATATATAGAAGTTTAAGATGAAATTTGAAGTTTCAAGCGTTCAAGTCCTGGCGCTTGCGCGCGCGCGAGAGTCCTGGTTAAAGTAAATATATAATTATATGTATGTATTCAAATATAGTAATCGCTTGCTTAAAGGTAGTGAAAGAAAGGGTGTCTCTTCTTATATGTTGCGGAACAATGTAACGTTCTCAAGTTTCCAGCTGGTTACGCAAATGTCGCATTTTGTCTCTGTTTATGTTATAATGGTGATGTGTGTTGTGGTGCAGTGGATATAAGCTCGGAACGAGAAATCGGAGAACCGAGTTCGAATTCCAGTTAAATTCGTTGCATTCACTTACGTGCAAATATTCTTAGGGAAGGTATTTAATCTGTCTCTTCCCTCCAGCTATAGTTTCAATAACAGGACAGATTGCGGAAGAATTAGAAACAGAAACATTAACAGTTAGAGAAAAGAGTAATCAGGAGGACAATAGATAGCGATTACATTTAAATTTTTGCAAACTAAAGTTGGATGGAAAGCATGGAGCTGGAAGGGAGTTCTACAGACGAGAAGTGCTGGAAAAAGAACTGTTAACATAGAACTTACATCTACATCTTGTCAACTCAATTGTAAATTGAGATATCGACGCCAGTCTAGTATTGCGCTTATATTGTCAACCAGTCTACCGCAGAAAGTAATGGCAATCTACTGTAGGAAAATCTTCTGCCCAGTCAGTTATGTCTCTTTCGAGACATGATTGCTCAAATTTAACTGACTGACTATGTTACTATGACTCAGCATCGTAGAATGAATAAAAAATATTTATGAATATCCTGGTTATGAAGGTATTCTGATTGGTTATCCAAACTATGGTTTTGTCACCTGGCGATTTTTAATATTTTAGCGTTGCAACTCTGACGAGACACGAGGATCGTTCTCAAGGTGCGGCTGTTTCCAGTCAAAAGCTTGTGTCTTAAAAATAATTCTTTAGCTAGATCGTTAACCATAAAATAAAGTAATAATTTTTTTTTTCGGTAGTAACATTCTTCTGTAGATGAGCAAGGTAGAGGCAAGGCGAGGAGAAACAGTCTAACGGCCATGTCTTCCTTTTCGCATCACGGCGAGTGGTCACTCGTCACTCTTTGTACCTTTCACTAGGTCTCCCTGTTGTCGACGCTAGTATATACAGTGGTCACTGATATAGACAGTGTTCTTTGTCTTCATTGTCTAAAAAAGTAATTTATCAAGAACTCAAAGTCTGGCTTCACTCAGTGAGTCACTTTGTCAGGTCGTTTGACATAGTTTTTGTGAGGTCCACTTCACTTAAGTGATAATCATCAAGACAATAATTGTCTGAAACAATTTTTGTAGCATCCCTCAGATGTTTTCATCTAACAAGATGTCAGCCGACACTAATATCGTTAGTGTATACATCTATTTTTAGAGAGGTGCATTTTGGTTTCTTGTAATTATTTTTTTCTCATGTTGTGGAAACTTACTGAATGTTTGATCAAAATATGCCTTTTTGATTTACCGATCCCAAAAAGACATTTAATTTTTGATATTGTGAATTTTTTGTCTCCTTGTTAAAGCCAAAATTGCAAAACGACATCAAGACCATCGTTAACTCGGGCAAAAGATGACGTCACTTTTAACGGATCCAAAACTAAATATGTCTCCATTAATCATTTGAGAAAAACCTCTCTGCCTTCCATCACATGGCTGATGCTAAAACTTCAGGAAATTCATACTTTGTGACTTCTAGGATTAACATTCTCAGCTGATATGAAGTGGAAAAACTATATTGAATCTATTACTAGGTCAGCTGCTAAGAAAGTCGGTTCACTGTGTAGGGCGAGACAATTTTTCTCTCTAGAATCTATAAGTCTGATTCATCCATAATTAGAATATTGCAGTCAGGTATGGTCTGGTGTCCCTGCTATTTACTTAGAGCTACTCGATAAGATTCAAAGATAAAATCGGCAATATCCTGATCTGGCAGCTCGGCTTCAGTCACTTACCTATCGCTATAATGTTGTCTGTCTTTTTTTTCTTCAAATCCTTTCATATTAATTGTTCAGATTATTTCTTTACTGGGTACTTAGACCTAATGAATTTAAGCGCAATACTAGACTGGCGTCGATATCTCAATTTACAATTGAGTTGACAAGATGTAGATGTAAGATCTATGTTAAAAGTTCTTTTTCCAGCACTTCTCGTCTGTAGAACTCCCTTCCAACTCCATGCTTTCCATCCAACTTTAGTCTGCAAAACTTTAAATGCAATGCTAATCGCTATCTATTGTCCTCCGGATTACTCTTTTCTCTTTTTGCTAACTATTAATGTTTCTGTTTCCAATTCTTCCACATCCTGTAATCCCTTGCTTTACTGCCTTGCTTGGAGTGATTCTGATTTTAAACAAAATTATTTACTTCTGTATCACTACAGTTACACAAGGGATTAGTTCGAAGACGACCGTTTGATGGACAAAACACCTAACGCGGCTTTTATCATTCAATTAGTTACTATTAATCTGATATACAGTTGTACATTGTGTCTTCCGTAGTTTCCCAACAAATTCTGGCGAAACGAGAAATCTGACAGCGATCAATGTATCAAACTTTTATTTTAGTGTCAATTTGATTTATTACTTGCAGTAAGTACCAGGCGTTGCACGGAATGGGAGTATAAGTCTACGATTATTTCTTTTTATAAGACCCACATCTGCAGATATTAGATATGGGAGATAACTCTTCTATTTTTGAAAGAGTTATTCTCTATATAAAAGTTACTGTTGAACTTATCTTTAACAAAAAACAAATACTTGAAAATAACAAATTAAAGCAAAGATTAAACTGGAGAGCCACGCGCAGTTTCTTTTTCTTTGTTGTATAGAATATTAAATTTACAAGGGGTGTGTAAGTTTTGAAACAAACCGGATAAAAAATGTGGACGTTAATGATAAATGAAATCAGCGAGGATACACACACGGATACACACACGCGCACACTGACACACATCTCCAGTTTCATTTATCTGGTAAGATTGGCAGTGTTTCAGTTTTAGTTTTTATTACAGCCCAGTGACATTACAGCTATTCGTACTTAAGGGCTAGCAACAACTGAGCAGTACTAAAAATAGAACAAGATAGGATATACACGTAGATTAAATAAATGGTCCCTTTTAAAATTTCTGAAGATTACTGGGATTGACAGGAATCTAAAGAAAGCCAATGGATACAACAGTCGAATCATTTTGGTAATAGTAACAAAGATGAGGACATTAATCTGAATGTAAATAATGATAACTTCTCCGAGATAATTAAAACAGAAAATACATAAAGTTATTGAGAAGCATTACTGACCACATCCTGAACGGACATGACACATAAAATTGAAGTATGATGTAATGTTAACAAATTAGTTTTGTACTACTGATATTAGTATGTGACTCCCCTTACATGATGCTAAAAAGACTTTGTACTCAGTGTCACTCAAAGAAGTCAGGTGCATAAACCGGGTTGACGTGAGAGATAACTTTCTAGCCACCAAGTGCAAATCTGCCTTCAACCAGTGTCAATGCCTGCTTCCGATATGCAAACACATTGTCTATCCAGCTGCGCCTAGGATGTGTATGCGTGAGAAAAACCGTATATGAGGGAGACTATACTTTTGAAGATGGTTCAAAGGTACGGACTTAAATAAGATCGAATTATATGCATGAAATGTTTGGTCTCGTATTCTCATTATATATGATATAACAGTAAACTAAGTAGTGAATCAGGTCGTCACTTTGTGGCTTATATTTGTGGCCTTGTTCTAAAACTAAACTACGCTTCATAATAAACAAATCTGCACTGAATGACATGTGTGGTAAATGACGATAGGGAATCAACTCTGGATCGGCTATAAAACTTTCACAGATACACATCTTGTAATCAATCCAACTTCGAGGGAGTGTTTTTTTATTAACATATATTGTTCGTTTGGACTTTTATTATACTGTTAGTCTTAAAAGACTAAAAAAGAATTGGTGAATTGCTATTACGTAATCTAATCCCTTAGGCCTATAGATCAACTGTTTGTTAGGACTATAGTCCTAACAAACAGTTGATCTTTATAACAATGAACGTCAGCCTATCGAATTTGGAGTTGAGTTTGTAAAATCGTTTCTTTTTATTAATTTCTCTTCTATCTGTAAATCTCAAAACAAATTGAAAATGTAAATGAAAGCAAATTTATTACTAAAAATACTAGGGTCGGCAGCTTGTAGATTTCTCTCTATGAGATTTGTTTCCTATCTTCTTTTATTTGCCATGTCTCTTCACGACGTAGACGATCATGGCCCTTCACATTCCCCTATCTGTTGTAGTTCTTAACACCGTTTTTATTGATATTTTCCCCAAGCCATGCTCTGCAACCCACCTGCTCAAGATCATCAAGTATGTCACGCGTTGCTTTTCCCTTTCTCTCTCTTCCACTCTCCGTCCTGTGAGCATCAGATTCTCCAAATACTCCTTCCTCATTTCTCTCCCAGAAACTTCAGTTGTCTTTTCTTGATGTTTCCTTGTCGTTTCCATCCTCTTCAAAACCTAATCGTTGCTCACATGTTCGGTTCATATAATCCTTATCATCCTTCCGTATTACCACATTCCAGTTGCTTCAAATAGTTTTTTATCTTTGAGGAAACTGTCAAGCATTCGCTGTCATATAGGAGAACAGATATCATATAATAGTCCAGTATTCTTTTCTTTGTTTCCAACGAAATTTTCCTGTCTCTCAATACTCTGCTTAGCTTTTGAAATGCGTTCTTGGCTATCCTAATACACCTTCGGATCTTAATATAACTCTTTCCGTCCTTTGTTAGAACACTTCCCAGATATTTAAATTTCTGCATTTGCTTAATTTTAGCATCCACGGCCTGTAATTGGCATTTTAGGCTCCTATTTTTGCTGATAACCATGCATTTAGTTTTCTTGTAGTATATGTTTAGTCCTTTCTTCTCGCTTTCTTTTGTACCTCCTGTAGTAGGTCTTGTAACTTCCTTTCCCTGTCTGCTATCAGCTCTGTGTAATCTGTGTATCTTATATTTCTGAGATTGTGACCACCAATGACGTATCCTGACAGGACTTCTATTTTATTCAGAATGTTTAATATGTTAAAAACATTAGTTTATTTGATCAACAAAATACTCAAAATTAGCACGAAGAAAACAAGTGGTTAATTTTATAAGTAAAAAAAGTAAATAAATAAATAAGAAGTTGAATATGTTTAAAATTAATATATCAATGACTAAAAATACTTTCTATCTTTAATAAATTCATTTTTATCTGCATTTTGTCTGATGCTTTTATGCGTAGTTTAAAAAATGAATCGACAAAATTATTACCACTGGGATCATGGTGATATCATTTTTGTTCTGCTCCATATTTTCGCTATTGTTTCTTTTGCTTCTTTTTTTATGTATCGTAGGACGTAGATAATTATGCTCCTCTACATCTCTTTGTCCTTTGTAGCAATTAATAAGTTTTGTCTTTTTGTTATTTCTCCCAAACCCTGTACTGCCATCCATTTTCTCAATCTACCTCTTGAGTATCAGATTATCCCTTCTTCTGCATTGCATGCTCCAGATATGTCAACTGTCTTTTCTTGATGTTAAGTGTAAGTTTCTTTTCCGTTTCCAATCTTTCCAAAACCTTGTCGGTGCCTACATGTTCGGCCCCTGGTATCATCAGCATATTTCTGTAGAATCACATTTTTGTTGCTTCTTCTTTATCTTTAAGTAGATTGTCCAACATTGTGTAACTTTTTCTGTCTCATAATATTCAACTTAGCTTTTGGGATGCATCTCTGGCTATCCAAATACGTCTACTGATCTCAATGTCGTAATTTACGTCCTCTATTAGAACACTTCCCAGATATTTAAATTTCTGTAACTTCTTGCATTTGGATTCATTCTTTTGCTGATAATTATGCATTTTGATTTCTTGTAGTTTATACTTTAGCTTTTCTCTTAACTTTCCTTCGCAGCCTTCTCGCAACATGTAGGAGATTTTGTAGTATCCTTTCTGTGTTTCCTATCAGTACTGTGTCATCTGCATATTTTATGTTTACGATTGTGGCCACCAATAATGAATCCTTGTAGAACTTCTAATTCTCTCAGAATTGCCTTGCTGTATAGGTTGAATAAATCTGGTGAGAAACCGCATCCTTGTCTTACACTCCTTTCTATTTTTGTATATCTATTCAGATAAAAAAATAGGCTCAACATTATTTCTAAGCCTCATTGGCTATACAAGGTTCACAAATATAATAGGTTGTGCAATGTATTTTAAATACACTTATTTATTTTTTAATTTTAGTTCAATATTTGCGTTTTGAGTATATTTTAAAATCAACATTTGATACTAAACATAACAACAAATAAATGAACAAATAACTTTATATAACGGTTAGTGTGACAGGTTTTGTTCAATGAGATTCAAGTCGGTGTAGGTACGTGCAGTGCTAGGAGACATCAATGACGACTGGTAGATGATTTAAACTGGATAACAATAGTCTGATTTTCTAAGTTATCAAGCACCCCCCCCAAATAAGACGCAAGAAACCTCAGATTAATTAGAAATTATTTTATAAGTTTTAAATTTATTTATTCTTGCTAGAAGAAGTGTGTCGTTTCATAAGCGCAGAGACGAAATTTATCAATTTGATATCCGCATATGAGGCTTTCACATCCTTCTGGTAATTCAACTACGCTGCTTGTACTTATATATATATATATATATATATACCTTTCCGCTTGCAAAGAGTGGGAAAAATGTGCTTTAGTTAGTGAAATAAAACGTGATATAAATGCTCACCAAACTTATACTGTAACATCTACACAACTACAGAAAGACTACAACATTGTGCAAGTAATTATCGTATATTTCCAAGTATAAGACGACCTTTAAATCCCCCAAATCACTCTTAAAAACTGGGGCCATCTTTTACTACAATTCTAAAAAAGAAACCTTAATTTTTGAGTGATGTTTGTCGATAGGCTAACGTAGGTCTCAGTGCGATAACCAATAACGTGCATGAAAAGATTCACGTTATCAAATAAACTGATAATAACAGTAATAAAACCGTTTCTACCTAAATATATATTTCTGGCATAACTTCATAATTTATTGCCTATTCAATGATTAATTCCACATCAATGAGATCAACTTGCATACATGAAAGATCAGCTGAGAAAATAAGTGATGATTGCATTCACAGCAACCTTTCAATAATAATCATTGTTGTGTTAATTCCTACAGTAATAACATTTAGTGTAATATAATATTTATTTCTCATTAAGAATTAATTATGATTTTTGTGTTAAATAATAACACAATTTAGAATTATAGACAAGCTTTATTATTTAAAAAAAAACCCTTTTACGGTAGTTGCATTGTCGATTAAGTATCGGTAAATGACCAGTATACCAGACTCTTTGTAACTGTTTAGATATAAGAAAAGAAGAGGAAGAAGAAAAATCAGTATTCGCTAGAGGTTGTTCGAACCGTCTTACATACGCACCCACACACTCACATACATCCACACACACCACACCAACTTTGACAAGCAATGATTGGTTAATATATCACCAGTGCATTCATTACGAGACAGGTATGCGACAATTTCCAAATTACGTTATTTTCAAGTAGTCGATTTTGTTCACTTTTAGAAGATTGGATCAAACAGGCCTTTCCAGTCTTCTCAAAGCACGCTCGCTGATTGTTTGATTTTTAACCAATCAAATCGTTCGCACGTAAAAACCGAGTTTTCCCGCGCAGCGAGTTTGAGCCAGGTAGCAACTATTTAAGGTGCATGTTTTCTCAGCTCGGCAGAGAGAATTCAGCTGCCAAACGAATCCTTGTCAGTTGAATATGCGCCAATCTCACTCACAAATCACTAATTTCCATACACGCATGCTTTCAAACTTTCTCTAGAACATTCTTTCAATGACAGACCCTTTCAACAAGTCTTAACAATGACAATCTTAAGAACAATATTATGAACATTCATGAACATTTATTCAGTTTAATTTTAATTTACGGTCAAAGAGAAGCAACTCTTGACTTTTTCCTCTGTTCACTTAAATGCATTTTTTTCTCTATCAAGATTAATTAATTACATATTTGTTAATACATGTATTTTTGGTTACATCCGCCGCTGGTTATTCGTTTGCATGAGTCTTATGTGATGTTTTCTAATCCAAATTTAAATTAATGTGGTGAACTGCCAGCCAGTTCGCTACAAGATCACGCGTGATGAAGCGTAAACAAAAACATGGTTTCCCGTTTTATGTAGGAAAAACATGATATAGAATCGGTTTTGTTATTTTGTTTATTTTGAATTTCTAAGTATATAGTATGTAACAACATTGCCAATAACAAGATCTTTATGTAATCAATAAGCAGTAGTCTTATACTACTGGTATAGTATAAATTCATGAAAATGTTCTATGTATTTTTTTACCCCATCTTATCTAATAGTCACATTACATGCGAAATATACGATAAGTCTCTTCTTCTTCTTTTTCATTATCATCATCATCATCTATATGCCACACCATTTCAGAGCATGGGTGATCATGGCTCTCTAAAACTATCCCCAGCAGTTAATCCTTAGCAATTTTATCTTTTTACTAAGACACCCGCTCCAGTTACGAAAGCTCTTCAGGTAGGTGGCTCGTTGCCTCCTATTATCTTCCTTGCACACAATATGCCCCGTGAGGGTTAAGTTTTCCAGGCTCTTCTTCCTCATTATGTGTTCAAATAAGTTCAGCTGGATCTCTCTGATTCTGAGCATAATTTTTATTTTGTTGCCATTTTTAAAACTTCCCCGTTACTTACTTGTTCTGTCTATGGAATTCTCAGTATCTTTCTGTAGAACTCCATTTCTGTTACCTCCAGTTTTCTCCTCATTTCATTAAGGAAGGCATTTTTCGCTATTTCAATGCATTTTAGATTTTGGCGTCACATTTTCTATCCTCTGTTAAAATACATCCAAGTTAATCAAACATCTGTACTCGCTTGATGTTAACATTTCCAATTTTTAATTCATATGTAGTCCTATTACTTTTGTTGACGACCATACTTTCCACCTTCTTACACTTGATGTTTATTCCTATTTACTTACTTTATGTAATGACTTCTCTAGAAGGTCATGTAATTTTCTTTCCGTCTTCTACCACACTGTCTCGGGGGTCACGTAGTTTTATTTGCTTTTTCTACTACCCTGTCTCGGAAGTCATGTAGTTATCATTCCTTCTTCTACAAACCTTTCACGGGGGCTCGGTAGTTTTCTTTCCTTCTACCGCCCTGTCTCAGAGGTCATGTAGTTTTCTTTCCTTCTACAACCCTGTCACGGGGGCTTTGTAGTTTTCTTTCTTTCTTCTACAACCCTTTCACGAGGGCTCGGTAGTTTTCTTTTTTTCTTATACTACCTTTTCTTAAAGATCATGTAGTTTTTTTTTCGTCTACTACCATCCTGTCTCGGAGATAATGTAGTTTTCTTTGTTTTTCTACCACACAATCTCAGAGTTCATCTAGCTTTACTTTCCTTCTTCTACAACGCTTTCACGGGGGCTCTGTAGTTATCTTTCCTTTTTCTACTACCCTGTCTCGGAGGTCAGATAATTTTCCCTTTTTCTACCGCCCTGTCTCTGAGGCTCTGTAGTTTTCTGTTTTTTTTTTTTTTCTAATACCATGTCTCCGAAGTCATGTAGTTTCTACAACCCCATCTCGGAGGCTCTGTAGTTTTCTTTCCTCCTATACAACCTTGTTTTGGGGGCTTTGTAGTTTTCTTTTTCTTTTCTACCACCCTGTCTCGGAGGTCATGTAGTTTTCTTTCCCTCTTTAAGAACAACGTTTAGAGGGCTCTGTAGTTTTCTTTCCTTCTTCTATAAACCTGTCTCAGAGGCTCTGTAGTTTTCTTTCCTTCTTCTACCATCCTGTATCGGAGGCTCTGCATTCTTCTTTCCTTTTCTACCACCCTGTCTAGGAGTTCATGTATTTGTCTTTCCTTCTTCAAATACCCTGTCTCGGGGCACGCTGTCTAGGGAGACCTGTAGATTTCTTTACTTTTTCTACCACCGTGTCTCAAAGGTCATGTAGTTATTTTTCCTTCTTCTACCACCCTCTCTTGGAGGTCATGTAGTTGTCTTTTCTTCTTCTGCCATCGTATCTTGTGGATCTGTAGTTTTCTGCGTATCTTATATTGTTAAAATGATAACCACCAATAAAAAATCCTCGTTCAGTCACCATCTCCCTTGATATAGCTTCACTGTAGACTTTGAATATATCTGGGGATAAAACACATCCTTGTTTTACGCCCTTTATATTTTTGTGTAGCTACTCAAATTGAATTTTCTATTCGTATGTAAGCAGTATACGTCTTGGATTATTCCTTTCGAATAGACCTAGTTTCACGATTCACATAGCTCCTAGTACCGTACCATAACATTGCATAATGTACGAGGGTCGCTCAGAAAGTACTAAGCCTCACCCAAAAAGAAGTGCAGTAGTTGAACATTTTTGTTGCAACAACACACTATCAATTTTTATAAAACTAAAAAAAAAAAAATTATATCAGATTTCTGTGATAATTTATTTTCGGACGAGGCCCATACAAAGGTGAGAGGTGTGCCACAAATCTAAACATAGATAAAACAGAAATATGGGCAGTCATAAAGTTTTTGCAAAAGAAAAGTATGACACCCGAAGAAATCCATGAAGACAGCATACAGACACAGACAGAGGACTCACCTTCCTATGAAACTGTAAACAAGTTGGCTAGAGAATTCAAGCGGGGCAGTTGACAGCATAGAATACGACCTTTGGCAATGTTGTCTAAAAACCTCAACCACTGATGAACAGGTTGATGCCATTCACCGTGTGGTTTTAGATGACCGATGTCTAACTGTCCAGTAAATAACGGATTATCTACACGCATTAGTCCTGGGTCGGTCCATATGGATTTTACTGAAAACTTGGGGATGAGAAAGCTGTCTACAAAATGGATGTAAAGAATATTGGAACCAGAGCAGCAGCAGAAAAGGCCTGACATTTCCAGGACACGTCTGGCTCGCTTGCAGGCTGACCCTGGGTATTTCAACAAGAAAAAGAAATTAGATTTACTATAAGAAAAAAAAGTAATAATATAAAAAGAACATTTAACAAGTTTAAACATTACATCTAAAATTTGTTTTTGTTCTGTTTTAAACTATTAAATTTCTACCATTTGCTTTCATATCAAATTACTGTAACAAAAATTCTAACAATTAAATAAGCCGCTACAAAACCAAAACAGTAGCCTAAAAAACTAATCATTTTATGAAATAATAGCGTCAGATCGGGATTTTTATATGGATGTCATGCCCGGCACCAAATTCGTTCATAAATATTTAAACTCGCAGTTATATATGACCGCTTTCTCTAATTGGTGATCAAAAATGACTTTTAGCGAATGAAACCTGTAGATCTTAGTGAGTGTATTGGCGCTACATTGTCACAAATTAAGCACTTTACCAATTAACAATTATTCAATGGCATCAGCAACTAAAATGGATATTGCATGTAACTCGAAGAGAAAATAATGACATAATCAATATGTAGACATTCCACATCACTTCAAACAAAAGGTTAGAAAATAAACCACCATCAATACTGGAAAAAGCAATAACAGTGAATTTGAGAAATGTTGCTAAATAATTTATTTTTTATCATTTTATGGAGGTATCGATTATATATATCAAATTGGCTTTGTGTCAAACACGTTTGACGTCTCTACAATTTAAGATTGTCAAAAGGTTGGAAAAATAAAACTCTTTCCTATGTATAAATAAATGGACATTTATTTATCGAACAGGATAGCATCAAATTTTATGTATAGAATTATTAACTACGAAAATGTTCTAAGAAAAAGTGTAGTAAGGAATTCACAGAATTAAGAGTTCGTTTGTTTTAGTGAAATGTGATTTGTACAGAAAACGATAAGTTTATATTTTCGCTGTGTGTATCAACAAAGTAGTAATATCTTGTTAATCGCTTTCTTTTTGTGTATGGTGAGTAGATTAAGAAGAAGAAAGAGATATAAACCAGCATGCAAGAAAGTGAGGGAGTGCGAATGCGGGTTGCCAGATGCGGCCTGACTATTTTCTCGCTACGTTGTATTTTCTCAGTTTTCTGCTACATCGAAAACCGTGAAATATGTAGCTAAGTTGATCAAGTGGTCAGCTCCGAAAGCAAAGTCATTTTTTGGGGTGGGGGAAATATGACACAGGTCATTGAAAGTTCAAGTTGTTGTTTTCTGTAAATCGCTCTCTTTTCATTGGTTAATAATATTTTCACACTGGCTCGCGAAATTTGAAAACTGAAGAAAAAAGATATTTTTTATTTTGTACTCACCGTAATTTCACTATAAGCAAGGTGATAATGCTACAACGACGTATAAGATAGAGAAAGGACAATAAAAGAACAGATTTGAGAAAGACAGAAGATGGCAAATGGCATTGCATTTTGTTTGCAGATTGTCAGTGGCAGGCAAGCAAAAAATAGGACGAGAGTTCCACAAGCGGGAAATGTAAAAAAAAAAAAAAAAAAAACTGTTATCGTAAAATATATGGTTGCGTTTAGCTAGTTCAACCGTAAAACACAGGGACCTCCTTACCAACAATCTAGTAGCACGTTTAAATTCATGCAATCGAGGCACCAAGGAGGAAAGCTCAAAATAGAAAGATTTTATAAATTTCCACAGACTGAATGAATGCAAAATGTTTATTTATATGGAAACGTCTAACATTGCCATAAGCATGACAGTGTGTAATTGTACAATATTTCTGAAAAGCTAGATCGATTTGCTCACATTAAGAGGAATTACAGAAGTTTTATACAAACGAAGAAACTTGGCTGTTACAGTGTTTGACATTCTAAATAGCATCTACAATTCTGCTTCTACCAGAGCTCAAAACACTGGCCATCATAGACTTGAAAGAAAAACAGTAAACAAATAGGTGTTACTTGCAGATGACTAAAGCCTGCTTTTGTAAGTTCAGGACGCCTTAGATTCGCGTGATTCCTGAAGATCCATTATTTATCTTCAATTGTTGGCTTCATAGCTAATATCTTAACCTCAAAGATCTGATGATCTGCACTCTTATTTGGTTTCCCCTCTTTGGCCTGTTTGGCTTAAGTGATCCTAATAGATTAGAACTTGCTGGGACAATATAAGCCGTAGAAAAATGCAAAGAGGACACGATCACTTTTTTCTGAATCTACCTTTATATCTGATCATATGATTTTAAACACATTTGTCGTTCAATATTTGGTAATTATATACAAAATGTGAGTCAAAGACAAATTAGATCAAAGTTCAAAATAGATATGCACGATTCTTTGTCGCGATAGTGTTTCATATCCTTTTGGCCAAGCAAAAATCGTAAACCTATTATAAACCTGAATCTATCTTCTGTCAA